>CM076582.1:395464378-395647823 GCA_034641835.2 Pinus albicaulis | reverse complement strand
AAACGACTACATACAACGTAATACTTAAAGCACATAACTATATATCAGTCAGAGAGGATATAATTCATTGCATTTCATAAAAGAGTAAACACATGAATGGAACCAAAATCAGAGTCACTTATATTAATGATGACAAAAAGGGATATTAAAACCAAATGATCTGACACTATGATCTTCCTTCGGTGGGGCTTGCAGCAGAGTGCGTCTCAATGAAGCCTATCGGGAATTTGGACAAATCTCTCTCTTACGGGGGTCTTCTCGGCTCTGCTTCAATAGTTGCCCAACTATAGTTTTCCTCCCACAAGTTCAGCTAGCTTGCTAATGGAGAGGGCAAGCTTTTATAGATGGAGGAAAGGAATTTGGGATCCCTATAATCATGGGATAGGCCCTATCTCTTAGGAAGGTTCCATGATAGGTGGAAAATCACTTCCTATACATGGAGATCCAGAGCCAAACCACTCAACTTCTTCTGATGATTCATTCTGGAGTTTGTTAGAACCAAACTTCTGCCATGTATTTTTTAAAAACATTCCTTAATGGGCTTGGTGCATGTGAGACAAAGGGACAATGCGCCAATTGGCACGCCCTCTAGTGTGGATTTCCCCCATTGGCGCGAGGGATGAACTAACTAGTCACGCCAAGGCTAAAACACCTATTTTTAGGGTTTTCCAGAGGAAATTTCCTTTAGGAGAATGTTTATCCTTAGGCAGGAGGATGTTATGAAGGTGTTTTCAGGACATGTTACTGCTCACAGGTCACGGTAATAGTCCTCCAATGTGCGGGACGAGGGATTGCAATCATGGTGACAAAATACTGTGTAACAGATGCCCCCTAAAGCATGAGGTCCAAGAGAGAGGGAGGGGTGAAATTCTTTATGAGAATGTGCCCAACTGAAAACACTGTTGTTAGAAAACCTATGAAGAAAAATACAACTGATATCTCAGATACATGATATGTGGTATGGGCGCAGCCATCCATAACAGAGTGTACAAAAACTGGGATCCAAGGTATGGATGTAGCCATCCAGTAAATAAGGATCAACAAGTAGAATCAGGTATGGTCACAATCATCCAATTGAATGATTCATGTAATACATGATAATAATCCACAAATAATATGTAGCCTGGATGTATATCAGACAAAATCCAGGGTCTTGTGCTCCGTCTCGACCCGAACAGAGTACAATTTCAAGCATGAAAATATGTGAGCTGAAGTCAAACATGCAAGAACATCATCTGATTACTAGCCAATAATGAAAGCCATTAACAGACGCGTGAGAAACCACCAATAATGACGATGGCCCTCAAGGTACATGAGGTACAATCCACAGAATGTGAATAGTGAGCTGGCATTGAACACCTGTAGAATCGTCTGATCGAGGGTGAATAATGAAACCTTGCATCGAATGTGAAGAACCTGCCATTGAGGCATGCAGGATCCAAGGTACCTGAAGGGAGTCTCTAGACCAACTTCATGGATAATGAGCTGAAGTCGACAGGAAGTGACCTTGATTGAAGGTGGGCCATAATGTTTCCCACATCATTGACACTGGATAGAAGGACATAATATTTGTGAATCAAGATTGACAGAGAATCTGAGGGAGGCTGAAAACTGTAGAGGCCAACTTCTCTTGAACATATCAGCGACATGACATTGGATTTGGCAGTATTTGACATCAAAGGATCTGAGGTCATGGTGACATGGAAAAGAAAATATGAGCAGTCAAAAGAGATTACCCAAACCCACAGAGGCAAGCAGACAACGAGATGAGATGTTCCCAACCCGACACAAATGCAGACAAGTGCCATGTTGAAGAGCGATATATTGCCAACATGATGGTGATATTGGTTCCATTTTCCCCCACCATTTCTGGCGAGTACCCCAATTATTTTTGAAAACAAGCTTGAAGGGGATAACATATGCTTGCGATATAAGTTTTTCCTTCGGAAAAATCCATCCTAGTACATTTAACGAGCCCTAGGAAGGAGGAACTCGAGTAACTTCATTACGACGGAGTCTGATGTCATCAGGTTTTAACGAGTTTGACAAAGGAAGAAATTGGCATATTTTCATGTTTATAGAGTTTGAAAAGACAACAGAAAAGAAAACTCGAATAGTCCCTTTTCGTAGATAGTCCCACAGATCCAAAAAGGTAGAAAACTATATCTGAGAGAACTTCCTAGTCGCGATAGGCTAGGGTATTCCTTTTTTCGTAAATAATCTATCCCAGCCCAAAAAAGGGGTAAACGTATACTGGGTAGATGTCGTTTTGTAGCCAATTTAATGAGTTCAAAACGACAAGCGACTCGGCGATATTTTCAGTTTTCAAGAGTCAGAAAAGAGATGAAAGATGACTCCTCCTGGAGGAACAAGTGGTATGAAGGGTAGAAACTGGTTCCTATAATGGTGGAATTGGTATAAAAAAGATAAAGGTCAAGAGGCTGGCTAAAAAGACCACTCATTGCAGTGGTTCCTCAGGAATGGGTAACACAACCAAGTGAAGGCATATGATTGGCCAAGCAGATAGGGACGATGGAATGAAAAAACCAAGGCTCATCTAGCAAAACAGGCTGATAAAATGGAAATCACAAGAGGTAAAATGGGAATGGTTTCATTTTTACACAAGCTTGAAATTAGGAAACTCTGCTTGAAGTTGGTTTCATTTTTACATAAGCTTGAAACAGAGATAAACTATGCTTGAAACCGGTTTCATTTTTACACAAGCTTGAAACGGAAACAAACTATGCTTGAAAAATTAAGCGTGCCCCTAGCATGGTGACTCAATTCGAGGTACAGGCACCCCAAGCTTCAATCCATATGAAAGGCAGATGGAGTGAAGGTTCAAATTATGAGATCAAGAGAAAGACTCGACTGGGATTTTATGAGATCTTATCAAAGACTCGAATAGAACGGGAACGTGTTTCATTTTTTTAATGAGGTTGACACCTTAAAATAACTATCCTCAAGACCTAATTCATTTTTTAATGAGGTTGACATAGAAGACGAACTATCCTCGAACAATCTTGTTTCATTTTTTAAGGAGCTTGACACAAGGAAACAAAATATGCTCCAGACACCTTATTTCATTTTTTAAGGAGCTTGACACAAGAAAACAAACTCTGCTCTGGACACCTTGTTTCATTTTTTAAGGAGCTTGACACAAGAAAAATAACTCTACTCCGGACACCTTGTTTCATTTTTTAAGGAGCTTGACATAAGAAAACGTACTCTGCTCTAGACACCTTGTTTCATTTTTTAAGGAGCTTGACACAAGAAAAAAGAACTTTGCTCCAACTAGCTTGTTTCATTTTTTAAGGAGCTTGACACAAGAAAACGAAATATGCTCCGAGGACCTTGTTTCATTTTTTAGGGAGCTAGACACAAGGAAATGAACTGTGCTCCAAGGACCTTGTTTCATTTTTTAAAGAGGTGGATACGGAAGACAAAATATCCTCAGAACACCTTGTTTCATTTTTTAACGAGCTTGACATAAGAAAATGAACCATGCTCCGATATACCTCATCATAATGAATAAGAAGTCATAGCTTCCAAGGGTTTCCCATCTGATGGAAGGAAAAAATCTTGGAAGTCTGGACCCAGTGCCCCCAGCACACGATGTGCAACGATACCATCACTGAATACCAGCACAAGACAGGTAGCCACATAATTGACATGCAACGGGGAGGACACAACCGATAGATAAAGATCTGGCAGGGATGATGGTGGACTAGCTCCCATATTCGGACCAAAGAACACAAGCTAGTCGATGGTCACGATCCGACCTTGGTGTGGAAAACACATCACACAAAAGAGGGAGGAGACAAGTGCTCCCATGGCATAAGTATAATTGTGGCCCAAGATTAAATTAAATTCCAAGGGGCTAGGAACAACCATCACGTCCATATGGACAATTTTCCCTCCAAAAGTAACAAGAAACGTCAGAAGGATCCCTAACGGTTGACTAGTTCCTTTGTTAAACGCCAATAGATTATGTGTAACAAGCACAAGTGGTGATGAACCGAAATCTTGCCAAGTAGTTGAGGATAAAATACTAACAAACGCGCCTTCATCTATAATGGTGTTGGGTACGACCAGATGGGAGACCTGTACCGTGATGTCAAAGGGCACATAAGAAGGAAGACGATAACCTGCGAATCGACCCCAATCGAAGGAAGCGACCAAACTACTTGGAGGGGCTACCTTATCAAACCGAGATGGTCATCCCCTGGTGTTACAGTAGAAGAAGGAGCATCCTCCATGACCTCCATCATGGATGCAGAAGAAGTATCCTTCGGGACCTCTATCATGGGAGGCGGAGGAGTAGCTTCCAAAGGTACAGGGACAGGAGAATATTTTTCCAAGTCTGAGGAATATGAAGAAACAAGAAGAACACGAGGAATGTGAGATCCACTCTCAACGGAAAAGACCTGGTGCATCGCAGACGGGGCCAACTCAACCGATCCCATGACCAATGGTTGGTTAGGGGTGGATTCATAATTTGGAATTTCCAGGGGAGTGGGATCAACCAAGGGTGACTCTTGACTGATCGTTGAATCAACTGGTGAAGGACTCAAAGAAATTTGTTGGTAACCAGCCTGAAGGCATGGTGCAGAAATAGTTGAGTTGTCCAAAACTCTCTTGGCTTCATCCATATATGGAAAAAGGTGAATGTCATGGTTCCCTTCACACAACCTACAAGGATTGGCAAGCTTACCCTACTTCTTAGGAGCTTTACCAGTACTAACTAAAGACGTGCCCCCAACCTGACTCTTAGAAGCCAAAGGCAATGACAGATGACCGTTGGAGCATACTTCAAGCACCTTGGGAATACCAGGGAAATCTCGAAGAAGATGGTTTCCCTGGAAAAACATGAAAGGGAACTTAACTTTCTGTGGATGGTTGGAAGGTTTATCATGAGTGGATGTTTTAGAAATAGTAGTTGCAACCTTAGCCTCTCGCTTATATAACTTCTTATTCTTCTTCTTAGCCACTTGGGTACTAGAATCCAAACTTTCACTAGGTGAAGTAGAAGAGGAGGATGCAAAAATAGGCGAAGAAGGGGAGAGGTCCACCTTGGAATCAACATGGCGTTGTTTAGGCAGAGGGACTGATTGAATAGTAGCTGGGACATTCAAGACCACAGAGGTTGAAAACAACCAAATAGGCAACCCAACAATTAACCCAGGAAGGGACAACGTTGTATAAGGAGTACCAACATTTCCAAAAGGAGGAAAAGGACTAGGATTCCCATCGGAGGGGATTCCTTGGTTGGTGAAATTTGGAAATGTTGCCATCAGAAATGACCTGAAAATTCACTAAGGACAAAAATTTTAACCAGGAATATTTTGTGGGCGATTAATTTTATGACATTGAAACTAGAAAATCTTACTGTTTCATGTTTTTAGAGTCTAGAAAAGAGTAAAAGATGACTCTATCACTTTCAGTTTGGAAACAAGCGTGAAAGGACAAGCACTTGATGATCTTTTCAAATTTAATGAGTCAGTAAAGATCAAAATCATTGCTCTGGTAATCTAGGTAAATGGGTGTACCAGATATCTGTGAACTGCCATATACACCTTGGTAAAAATGAAAGAGAAATCAACCAAGGACTTGACATACGTGCAGGTAATCTCCCTGAATGTTGTGTCCGGTGTATCACGGGTAAAAGGTGGCAGACTCGGCTTCCTATAGATAAATGATTGCAACCTAATGGGGTCTCCCTTTATATACGTGACGGTACAAGGAGCAAAAATCTGTACTAGCACCGTCTGTAACCAGATGGTGAGCGACAACTCCTAGGCTTAAAGATGCCAGAACATGTATCTACCTTAGACTACTAGATATTCCGTTAATGTTTCAATGTTACCTTAGGTTAATTCAGTAAATTTTAAAGTTTATATTCAATTTACGCTTCAATTTCAGGCCCCATCGAATGTTGGATATCATAAAACCTCTAAATGCACACTAAATGCCACAAAATATCACTTTGTTCAATGAAGAGCTATCTATGGGAGAGTTGAGAGATTTTCAAATAACAACAAAATGAGCACAAAAACATCCACTATTGTCTCTAATGCAAGCTAATGAAACTAGAAAACTTCTCTCTAGATTTATGTAACACTAATAATGTGAAAGAGCTTTCAATTTTCACGATGCCAAACCAAATGCAAAAGATCTTGTTTTTGTATTTCTCAACGCAAATGCACTAAATGAATGAAAAACTAATGAAAACATGAATTCGAGAAATGAAAAGGAGAGAGCTAAAACAAACAAGTTCAGTCAATCCAAACGCATACAAGAAAGACTCAAACTGATGACAAAATCCTTCAGAGCAAAGAAGAATCTCGAAAAAGACTCACACAAACCGTGTAATCTAGGCTTGCAGCGACAAAAAGAGAAACTGAATGAAAGAGAGAGCAATCACTCAACTAATGCAATTATGCAATGGAGTCTAGAAAAATGAATGCAAATATTTGAAAATTAAGTCGACAGGGAATGCAAGGACCTAAAACTCTCACGGGAGGCTCAGCACACTGAAGCACCTAGAAGCCCTAGTGCTAGAATGAAAAATGGATAGTAAAGGGAAAACAACTAGAGAACAAGGGCCAAACACAATCAATAAAGACTTCAAGGCACTCAATCAATCAGAAAAATGACACCAGGACCAAAACTCAAGCTCAGGGAGCCCAAAATGAAGTAAACCCTAATACCAAACAGAGTTGGCGCACCTGTTTGGCTGTAATCTATGCCAAAAAAGCATTGGCGCGGGGGCCTAACTAGCAACAAGCGCCAGTTGGCGCGACTGTTAGGAGCTAAATCGTGCCAATCGAGTTTACTATGGGAAAAATATGAAAAAGGAAAAACAGAGACTGGATCTGCTCTTCTGGGGGCTGAACAGGGGTTTGACACCAAGGAAGGTGAACCAGAAGAGCAAATAAATCAATCAAAAGCCAAAAAAACAACCCAAACGGAATGAGGACTAACTCCCACTGATCCCTAGTGGAGTCGCCAAATTGTTGAGGAGGTAAATCCCCTCTGTGGACAAAGGTGATCCCACTAGCCCAGATCAGGTCTAGCAACAATCAAATTATGCAATGACGTTGGTTCCTAGTTACGAGAAATACAAAGATAGCGATAAGTAGCCTACCTCAAATCCCACGCTGTTGTTGTCGAGGAAGAAGCGGTGCTCTTAATTCGTAGCTTGATAGATCACAGTCCTTTCGTTTGCTCCATCCGGATACCTGTACACATGTAGAGAAACAACGACATACAACGTAATACTTAAATCACGTAACTATATCTCAGTCAGAGAGGATATATTCATTGCATTTCATAAAAGAGTAAACACATGAATGGAACCAAAATCAGAGTCACTTACATTAATGATGACAAAAAGGGATATTACAACCAAATTCTCTGACGCTATGATCTTCCTTCAGCGGGGCTTGCAGCGGAGCGTGTCTCAATGAAGCCTGTTGGGAATTTGGACAAAGTTCTCTCTTAAGGGGGTCTTCTTGGCTCTGCTTCAATAGTTGCCCGGCTATAGTTTTCCTCCCACAAGTTTAGCTAGCTTGCTAATGGAGAGGGAAAGCTTTTATAGATTGAGGTAAGGAAGTTGGGATCCCTATAATCATGGGATAGGCCCTATATCTTAGGAAGGTTCCATGATAGGTGGAAAACCACTTCTTATACATGGAGATCCGGAGCCAAACCACTCAACTTCTTCTGATGATTCATTCTGGAGTTTTTCAGGACCAAACTTCTGCCATTTATTTTTCAAAAAAATTCCTTAATGGGCTTGGCACGAGTGAGACACAGGGACAGTGTGCCAATTGGCACACCCTCTAGTGTGTATTTCCCCCATTGGCATGAGGGATGAACTGACTGTTGTGATCAACTTAGTGTTCCTAAATTGAGTTCATTAATTGTCAACCAGGGCTAGTAAACTGCTGAAGTGTGGTGCACTGTATGTGCCTAGGTATTTTTTTCTCACTACGTTGTGTTTAGTGTTTTTATGATGTTTTTGGTTTTATGGTTTTTATGTTGAAAAAGAGCTAAGAAGTTTACACTAAAACAGAGTGAAACTATTCTAAGCTAGGTGTGCACTAAAGGACAGAAAATGAAAAGCTTGATAAAGACTCATAGCAAAGAAACAAATCACAACATAAACTCAGTAACCCATATCATGAACTCATCCAATTCATTCATTTAGAGATATGTTGAATAAATTGAGAAAAGGATAAGTTTTTAGTGCAATTGAGGTTTTCCTAAGTCAACAATCAACTTACAATATTATAACATCTCATCCATGGCTAGAAGTTTATTGGAACATAATTGGAAAAGAACATTTGTAGCACAATAAGATTTCTACTCTAAACTAACTTCTAATTCTGTTCTGCAACTCAATTTAGCACCACTAGGCCTCATTCAAAAGTTATAGATTTCTTTTTAGAATAGTCTTTGAGAAAAGGCTTGTTTGTGAAATTGTAAAAAGGTTGCAAAATACTCAAGGCCTTAAAATGTTATTGATAGTTCCTATCCATATGATGATGTATTAATAGGAATTCAAAACAAGAATATTTTGTAAATAATGAAGACCGTGGTATCTAAATTTAACAACTAATACAATTTAAAATGTAATGGATAACAACTAAACTAGAATGCTAATACAGTGAACTAAGACTAAACTAGAGTGCTATTATCTAACTTGAAATGAATTGGAACTGAACTAGAATGATACTAATACAGTGAATAGAGTTAAGCTAGAGTACCATTATCAATCTTGAAATATAGTGACAGAATTAAACTAGAATGACATCTACCTCTGGAGTATTTCAACTGAGCCAAAATGCAACTAATTCTATGAAATACTACAGCCCTGTCTTGTTCAAGATGAGTGATATTTTGGAATAGTTTGTACAAACAAGTCTGGCTGTATCATTCAGTGCAAATGGGTATATAAACATAACAATACGTAGGTAAACTAAAACACCACAGCTAATTCTTATCCAGAGTTAGTGATATTTTGGAAGAGATTAATGAGAATAGGACTAGTTGTAACAACTAATTGTAATTGAACACAAAAACGTAAATTTCTAAACTGCTACAATTATGCCTCATTCAGGATTAGTGATATTTTGGAATACTTCATGAGAACAAAGCTAAATTGTAGTATCCAATGTAAGCAAAGTTAAGAAAACTATTTAAATTGAGAATGAAACAAAGCTACGGCTACTTATCTAAACCAAATGCATAATGCTTCACGGGCAGTAGGGGCCCTCTACCACCGGATCAAAATGCATATCTACTCAATATTAACTCAGATCATGAAATAAAATGATGCTTCTCTTCATTAAAGGAGTAATTCTTCACAAACAAAGTTCTGAGATCTAGCAACAAGAAGATAAAATATAACCTTGTCCCTCAGTTTCCCGAGCCATATTTATATCAAAATTACATAACTGTCTTTGAGATAACATAGGGATAATTATCTTTCCAAATTAAAATCAAACTAGAACTCTAATAGTGGTCTCGTAATATGATTAAGGACATCTGGACTGTCCTTGTCCTATTAGGAGTCTATCTCCTAGTTTGAGTTCCAACGTGCATAACCACCTATAGAATTCTGTTCAAACTTCGTGGAGAGCAACAAATGATGAGGGAATGATGTGGAATACAACCATATGTGTTTTTCCCTGAGATGACACCTAGAACCTGCGTAGACATGAAGACAGCTGCAGAATCGGCAACTAGCTACAGAATGTCTGCATTCTGTAGCTAGGTGTAGTCAAGAAGTACTACAACAACGAAATCATGAAAACATAGCAAGTTAGACATTATATACAATATCAAAGAAATTTTAACTAATATTATTGATCATTTAAGCCTGAAATTAATAATGGACAAAGGAAATGAAGTGGAATGTGGTGGAAGAGAAGAACATATTTGAAGCTCAACACTGACTAGTCGCGCCAAGGATAAAAAACTTGTTTTTAGGGTTTTCCAGAGGAAATTTTCTTCATGAAATTGTTTATCCTTAGGCAGGAGGATGTTATGAAGGTGCTTTCAAGACATTTTTTTTCTCACAGGTCATGGGAATAGTCCTCCAATCTGCGGGACGAGGGATTGCAGGGACAGTGACAAAATATTGTGTAACACAATGTGATCATTGAGGAAGAGGTGTACATAGAGCAGCTTGGAGGTTTTGATATCTTCAATAGCGAGTCGCATGTGTACCGACTCAAAAGAGCATTGTATGGGTTGAAGCAAGCACCCCGTTCTTGATACACTCGGATAGACAGTTATTTCACTGGACTGGGCTTCACCAAAAGTGAAGCAGATGCAAACCTATAACAAATTATGGTGGAGGGTATTATTTTAATCGTTGTTCTTTATGCTTATGATTTAATATTGATTGGTGATGAGCAGCTGATACACTCACACAAGGAGGATCTTGCAAGGGAGTTCTAAATGAAGGATATGGGCCTCCTTCATTATTTCCTTGGATTGGAAATATCGCAGCGAGATAGTGAAATTTTTGTGTCTCAATCAAAGTATGCAGGGGAGATACTAGGTAAGTTTCACATGGAGGGTTGCAAACCCATGGATACTCCTCTTCTAGGAAACTGGAGGAAAAAGGATGCTACATATAGAGAGGTAGTGGATGCTATTGTCTATTGATAGTTAGTAGGTTCGTGTAATATTCCCAATTAGCCATGAGCTAGTTGGAATATTATTTTTTTCTTTTGCTTCTTACTTTGTTGAATAAGAGGGTATGGAGACCCATAAATATCCTTACTAGGAATAAAATCACTCCTAATATGAAAGGAAGACATCTTAGAAGCTTAATTAAGCACCCTTGTGTATGAAAAGGGGTTGGAGCATGAAGAATGGGTCAAATTTGACCAAATCAACGTCGTTGTTATATAGGAGTGGGCATTTATTGAGGGACAACACATTTTTGGAGGGAGATCTCATGCATGGAGATAGTGGCTTTAATGAGTGAGGCCAAGGGTGAGGAAGCTCACCACTTATATAAGGAAGAGGATGGAAGCCATAGATATGATGATTATGTTATGTTATGATATTTTAGAATTTATGGTTTATTTAGACTTGTTTCTCTCTTCAGTTGTTTAGCTAAGATTGCAGTGTTGTTTAGCACAAGGTGTTCCCGAGCAGGAATCCCACCTCCGTCCTTGGGGAACTTCTAGTGTCCACTCAAGAAGAGTATTTTCACTATATTTCAACATTCAGGCATCAAGCCAAACTCTACCTTTATTCTACAATGCAGTTTCTGTTGAGAGATGTGCTGTGTTGAAGGGTGCAATAGTGGAGAATACATCTGGGTGATTTATGATATATATTTTCAGTGGAGGAAGGTTTCCTTCCATTGGGAGGCTAGTAAGGAAGGCCCTTGAGCTTTATTGCAAAATTTAGCATTAGGTTGTTAGCAATATGTCTCTTAAATCCTATCATATTGAATTGATTGTCCTTGATGGAAACTATCGCATCAGTCAAGGAGCAGAGGAAGAAATGTATTGTAGCAGAGGCACATAGGAAGTAAAGAGAGGTAGCAAGGCAACATAGAAGGAATTGCATTGAGCAGCAGAGGCAAAGGCTAAGGTGTTATTCCAAGGTTTACTACCCTAGCTGGTTGATACACTAAATAAGTACATTCTGGGAATCGTAACCCAGGCCAGAGATCCTTATCGCATCGAAGCATATAAGGCCAGCAGAATAAGTTAACAAGAGGTTGCGAGTGCGATTGAAGCCCGGACCCGATGGGCATATAAACTAGGATTAATAAGTGTTTGAGTTCCAGTTTTAATCGCATTGGAGAAAAACTGTGCAGCGGAGTGTTTATTAAAAGACTTGCGATTGCAAGGATAATCCGGACCCGATTTATCAATGAACTATATTTGAAATATGGTTGAATTCCGATAGAACACTATTCTGAAACCGCGAGCGGGTTTACAAAGCCGGATTGCCCATATCGCACCGCCTTTCGGAGATAAGTGGTTTTTTCGAGTTGGGGAGAGATTCCATAGAACGGGTGACACGCGTCCCTGTGCGACTCCACAAAACCACTTGTCACTGCACGCCATCATGCGTTATTATTCGACCCAGGATGCCCAGTGAAATTGTTGATCGTCGTTGATCTGGGAAGGAGTCATCGAATGGTGATCACTTGATGAAGATGTGCGAAGATTAACCAAAGTACGGAGTGGGAATTTGATTGGGTCGCTGATCATATATGTGGGCCTAGTTTAAATTATATTAATTGGGCCTTTTCAAATTAATATTTGTAGGTTTAACCAAGGTTGTTTAAATTAAATATAAATTATGACGAAAAAGGAATCATTAACATTTTACTCTCCAAAGTTGCAGAATGAGGGAACTCTGGCCCATATACAAGCACTACGAAGCATGTCTGTGGTTTTTCATTACTAAAGGAGAAATTTGGATTAATATCTCAATCTCAGATTGAGATATTAAAAAGCCTTAGATTAATTATCTAATTGCCAAAACCAAGGAAATAAAACAATGAGAAATTTTTTGGGGGCTTGGGTAGACCCCGCTGGATTATCTAATTGATCCCGTCCAGGAATACCATCAACGGTTGGGTGGTATTGACTCATGGTATTAATAAAGGAAAAAATATATAAGGAGAAGTGCATTATGGTTCATAGTGTGCATGCATAAGGTTTGTTAACGAATAAATCTCTTTAAGAGATATATGCATGATTGAACTCCGTTTTGCACCTATGGAGTTGATGAAGGTTCAAGACCTCTAGATCGAGAAAATAATGAATCTCTAGGAAGATCTGCAAAGAAATAATGAAGACCTGACACAAGTCTGATGAAGAAATTCAATAAATGTGGTGGATCTGAGGATTGAAGTGGAAGCTTTCTGCCAGTATAAGCTAGTGTTAAAATCAGGGGGTTGGAGCTCCCTTCCAGCAGTGACTGGAGAACGAGATAAGGTTGTAGCCTTCTGCAGGTGGGTGCCTACGTGCTGGTATAAGTCTGCACGAGCACTAAAATTGTAAGAATTTTTCTTTATAATAAATATTGAAGACAGAGACGAAAACAGCGGTGGTTTTCTCCCAAATTGGGTTTCCACCTTAAATACTGGTGTTCATGTGTGTTTCTTATGTGTGATGGTTTATTCTGTTATTACTGCACATGCTTACGGCCTACTAATATTCTGATGAATGAATGATGCAATAATTTATGTAAAGAATTAAATGCATAAAAATATTTTTGATAAAAAAATTTCAGTCAGCTCTAAATACTGATTCACCCCCCCTCTCAGTATTTTTCCTAACAATTGGAATCAGAGCAGGTCCTTCTGAAAAGGCTTAACTACTAGAAGGAAGATCAAACAAGATGAGCAATCAAGATGGAACAGCTTCTATCAGGCCTCCACTCTTCAATGGAAGTAATTTAATCTTCTGGAAAAAAAGGATGAGATCTTATCTACAGTCTCTCGGAGCAGATGTATGGGCTATTATTGAAAAAGGATATCAATATCCAGCCGCAGTACCAATAGATTCAACGGAAAGAAAGAATTACGAAACAAATGCAAAGGTTGTCAATGCTCTATTGGGAAGTTTAATTGAATCAGAATTTGTCAAAGTCATGCAGCTGGATACAGCAAAGGCAATATGGGACAAAATCATTCTAATTTATGAAGGTGATGCAAAGGTAAAAAGTTCTAAACTCCAAACTCTCAGAATTCAATATGAGAATCTAAAACTGCATAATGAGGAGAGCATTGCCAATTTCTTTTTATGTCTTGATGATATCGTAAATCTTATGAGAAATTTAGGAGAAACAATAACCGAATCAACTTTGGTTGAGAAAGTTTTAAGATCACTAACGACAAAATTTGAGTCAAAAGTTTCTGCTCTTGAAGAAAAGCAGGATCTTCAAAATATTACTATGGTGCAACTTCATGGCATACTAACTGCATATGAAATGAGAAGAGGAGGAACATCTGAAGTCAAAGAAGTTGTCTTTAGAGCTACTACAAAAGGGAAGGAAGTACAAGAGACAGAAGGATCAGGGTATATCTCAGAAGAATATTAGGTAAATTTTGTAAAGAAACTCCAACTTGGTACAGGACAGTTTAGAGGTAAGCTTCCTTTCAAATGTTTTTCTTATGGAAGAGTTGTTCATTATGCTTCTAAGTGTCCTCACAAAGAAACACATGAAAAAGGAAAGGACGTAGCAAGAAGGAATAAGAATCGGTTGAGCACTAGAAAAATTTACTATACTCATGAAGACAGTGATGGGTTATCGGACGGTGAGGAAGAATGTGAACAGAATCTTAGACTTCTCATGGCATTTGAAAAGGATTCTAGAGAAGAAAAGGATACTTTTATGCTGGATGCTTTAGAGGAAAATAGTTTTTGATGAAATCAATCAACTCAAAATATGCTTATAAGAAAGTAAAATAACCATAGAGACTCTGAAAAACCAGCTTCAAGAAAAGGAGAAACATAATGAGAAATTAGAATGCGAAATAGTAAGTCTAAGAAAAGAAATTGAGAAAGTAAAGACTTTGAATCTTAGATTTTCTAAAGGATCTAAAACCTTAGATGAGATTATCAAGGTACAACATTCTCCTCTTCTAAAGACAGGTCTTAGATATATCAGAGAATCTTCTCAGGCTTCAGCACCAAATTATCTAAAAGCAGCTACAGCCAGTACACAACATTTTTCCCTACGACGAAGGTAAAGAATCTTCACAGGTAAAGCATGACCAGCTCAATTCAAAGAACACTAACAAGAATACCTTTCAACAGGTAAATTCAAGTAGAATATTTCATGATCACAGAAATCTCTTTTTCAATGGACAATGTTTCTCATGTCACAATTTTGGTCATAAAGATGTTCAATGTGTTGCATATAAAACCATAATGACAAGAGAAGCAAGAAAGAAAAGGATGGATATTGGAAAAAATAATAATACCTATAATGACTTTTCTCCTCTTCAAAATGAAGTTGAATGTGCTTATTGCAATAACTTTGGTCATGAAGAATCTAAATGCAGGAGCAAAGTTCACCCAAAAGAGCATTTTCCTTCAAACTCCCAAGTGTGGAAAAAGAAGGAATTACAGGTTGAAAATTGTGGCATAGATTTATTTGCAGAAGGTGAAGAAAATCAATGGTACATTGATAGTGGATCCTCAAAACACATGATAGGTGACAAAGATAAACTTCTTGCATATAGTGCTCTAGAAAAGGAAAATAATGTTACATTTGGAAATGATACTCCTGCTGTCATTAAGGGAAAAGGGTTTGTTTTTCTAAAAAAAAAAGTGAAAGCTAATAATGTCATGTATGTGGATGGATTAAAGCATAATCTGTGAAGTGTAAGTTAGATGTGTGATCAAGGAACTGAAGTTGTCTTTAGTTCAAAAGAATGTGTGGTGCGTGATCTTGATACAGGTAAAACAATTATAAAAGAAAACAGAACTCCAAGCAACTTGTATGTATTGAATAACTGCAAAGAACAATGTCACTTGAGTAAATCTTCAGAAAACTGGCTATGGCATAGAAGGTTGGGGCATCTAAGCTTCTCTCAAATCAACAAATCAAGCAGACTCAAAGCAGTTTGTGATCTTCCCAATATTTCTCTACCTGAAAGTATCATATGCAAATCTTGCCAATTCAGTAAGCAAACCAAAGTGTAATTTAATGCCAAGGAAGGATCATCAAGTAAGCCTCTTGAACTCATTCATACTGACATATGTGGACCTATGAAGAAAAATTCACCACATGGTGAACAATAATATATCTTATTTATTGATGATTTCTCTAGAATGTGTTGGATTGGGTTGATTAAACACAAAGATGAAGCATTTGAGAAATTTCAGATCTCCAAAGCAATGGTTGAAAATGAATTAGATCTAAAAATCAAGTGTCTTAGATCTGATCGAGGAGGAGAATATACATCAGATGAATTCCTTGAATTTTGTGAACAACATGGCATAAAAATACGGTTTTCTATAGCTGCAATCCTGACTGAAATGGGCGTGAATAGAAGGACAGAAACAAAACAGTTCAACAAATAATGACTATACTTGGTGGTCTGAATTTTTGGTGGCTGGGAGGAGAAACTGACACATAAAATGGTAAATATTCTTAACAAGGCACATTTTCGTGTAAATAATGATAAAACTCCATATGAACTATGGTATGGCAATCCTCCCACTATGAAGCACTTTAGAGATTTTGGGAGCAAATGCTTTATCAAAAATAATGATGAAAAACTTGGCAAGTTTTAACCCAGAGCAGATGAAGGAATATTTCTTGGTTACTCCTCTAGGAGTAGGGCATATAAATGTTACAATAAAATACTTTAGAAGATTGTTGAATGTATAGATGTTGTTATTGATGAGTCTCCTGCAGCTCCAAAAGAAGAAAAACAAACAACAAATGAAGACGATGATGATGACATATATCCTTCTACATCAAATAGGAATGATATAGAAAGTGAACCCAGTGAAGAACCCAAAGATGTTTTATCTGAAAAGGCTCCATCCAGATATGTTCGAAAGAATCATCCGGAATCTCAAATTTTGGGAGAAAAGGGAGCAGGTGTACAAACAAGAAGGACTCTTGTGGGAGAAGGACTCTTGTGGGGATCTTCTAGACTCTTGGGGATCTTCTAGTTACTTTTCATTTCTATCCACTATTGAACCACAAAATTTCAATCAAGCCCGGCAAAGATGAATGTTGGATTCAAGCCATGAATGAAGAACTTGATCAAATTGAAAAGAATCACACTTGGGAATTAGTACCAAGACCTCATGACAAAAATGTCATTGGAAGTAAATGGATATTCAAAAATAAATTAAATGAGAATGGGGATGTTATAAGAAATAAAGCTAGACTTGCTTGCAAGGGGTATGCTCAACAAGAAGGTATAGACTTTGAAGAAACTTTTGCCCTTGTAGCTAGACTTGAAGCCATAAGAATGTTTCTTTCTTTTTCAAGCTTCCAACAAATCAAATTTAATCAAATGGATGTTAAATCTGCTTTTCTCAATGGTGATCTAGAAGAAGAAGTTTATATAGAACAACTTGAAGGATTCATTTTGGGAAATGATGAAAATCTTGTTTGTAGACTTAAAAAGGCTCTATATGGTCTTAAACAAGCTCCAAGGGCATGGTACTATCATCTTGAAAAATATCTCCATCAACAAGGATTTTCTAAGGGGTCTGCTGATAGCAAATTATACATAAAAACTGAAAATGATAAACTATTGATTGTGGTTGTATATGCTGATGATATCATTTTTGGAAGTAATGAAGAGTCTATGAGTCTGAAATTTGCTTCTAATATGTAGCAAGAATTTGAAATTTCTTTTCTTGGGGAACTAACATTCTTTCTTGGCTTGCAAGTGCAACAAGCAACAAATGGCATATTCTTATCACAAGAAAAATACTTCAAGAAAATATTGAAGAAGTATGGCATGGAAGATTGCAAACTTGTAAGTACACCAATGATAACCATATGTAATCTCAGTTCTAATGATGATTCCCCCACGGTGAATCAACCAGAATATAGATCTATGATAGGAAGTCTACTTTATCTCACTGGGACAAGATAAACATGGTTAAAAGACGGACATTATGCATGTAGTTGGGATTTTTGGATGATTCCAAGCTAATCCAAAAGAGTCTCACCTTCAGGCTGTGAAAAGAATATTCAAATATCTACAAGGAACTCAAGAATTTGGACTATGGTATCCAAAGAATGCTGATCTTACTCTTCATGCTTACACTGATGCAGATTGGGCTGGAAATGTTGATGATCGGAAAAGCACTAGTGGTGGTTCATTCTATATGGGGCCCCGGTTAGTATCTTGGTTCGATGAGAAGCAAAACTCTATTGCCTTATCTACAGCAGAAGCAGAATATGTGGCTGCCGCATCATATTGCACACAACTTCTTTGGATGATGCAAACCTTACAAGACTTTCAAATCAAGTGCACACCTCTTGTCTCCATTATGTGTGATAATACAAGTGCCATCAGTATTTCAAAGAATCCTGTTATGCATTCCAAGACCAAGCACATTCCCATCAAGTATCACTTATTACGAGAACAAGTGCTTGAACAAAAGGTGAAGTTGGAGTATGTTCCCTCCAAAGAACAAGTTGTTGATATATTTACCAAACCATTACCCAGGGAAGCGTTCGAATATCTCAGACAAAAGCTGGGAGTAGTCTCTACCATGCAAAAGATTAGATCTACTTAAATATAGAAGATTAAATTGGTTTTGAGGTGCTGTTGGGTATCTCTGGATGCACAGGCTAAGGGGGAGCATTGGTCATATGGAAAGCATGCATTGTTGGCATTCCAATTAATTGTTGTAGTCTAATCTCATCTTTGATCTTGTTTTTATAAGTCATTTTTGTTATATTATGTTTAAATATGCAGCATGATCTCAGGGGGAGCATGGTTTTGTCGGTATAAAGGTTTTTGATCTACCCTTTGCCCTTGATGTCAAAGGGGGAGAATGTTGTTGTCTAAATGTATTTCTGGTCATGGTTGCCATCAAGTCCAAAGGGGGGGACTGTTAGCAATATGTCTCTTAAATCCTATCATATTGAATTGATTGTCCTTGATGGCAACTATCGCATCAATCAAGGAGCAGAAGAAGCAATGTATTGTAGCAGAGGCACAGAGGCAGTAAAGAGAGGTAGCAAGTCAATATAGAAGGAATTTCATCGAGCAGCAGAGGCAGAGGCTGAGGCATTGTTCCGAGGTTTACTACCCCAGCTGGTTGATACACTAAATAAGTACATTCCGGGAATCGTAACCCAGGCCAGAGACCCTTATCGCATCAAAGCATATAAGGCCAGCAGAACAAGTTAACAAGAGGTTGCGACTGAGATTGAAGCCCGGACCCGATGGGCGTATAAACCAAGATTAATAAGTGTTTGAGTTCCAGTTTTAATCGCATCGGAGAAAAAATGTGCAGAAGAGTGTTTATTAAAAGACTTGCGATTGCGAGGATAATCTAGACCCGATGGATCAATGAACCATATTTGAAACCGTGAGCGGGTTTACAAAGCCAGATTTCCCATATCGCATCGCCTTTCAGAGATAAGTGGTTTTTTTAAGTTGGGGAGTGATTCCATAGAACGGGTGACATGCGTACCTGTACGACTCCACAAAACCGCTTGTCACTGCATGCCATCGTGCGTTATTGTTCGACCCAGGATGCCCAACAAAATTTTTGAGCGCCATTGATCTGGGAAGGAGTCATCGGACGGTGATCGCTTGATGAAGATGTGCGAAGATTAACCAAAGTACGAAGCGGAAATTTGATTAGGTCGCTGATCATATATGTGGGCCCAGTTTAAATTATATTAATTGGGCCTTTTCAAATTAATATTTGCAGGTTTAACCAAGGTTTTTTAAATTAAATATAAATTATGACAAAAAGTGATTGGGCCATCATTTTTACTCCAAAGTTGGTAGAACGTATAAACCCGGGGGTTGAAATATGAAGGTCTACGAAGTATGCTGAGGGTTTTTCATTACTAAAGGAGAATTTTGGATTAATATCTCAATCTCGGATTGAGATATTAAAAAGCATTAGATTAATTATCTAATTGCCAAAACCAAGGAAGCAAAACAATGAGAAATTGTTTGGGGGCTTGGGTAGACCCCGTTGGATTATCTAATTGATCCCGTCCAGGAATACCATCAGCGGTTGGGTGATTTTGACTCATGGTATTAAGAAAGGCAAAACCATATAAGGAGAAGTGCATTATGGTTCATGCGGTGCATGCATAAGGGTTGTTAATGAATAAATATCTTTTAGAGATATCTGCATGATTGAACTCTATTTTCTGAAAAAGATGAATCTATGATGCACCTATGGAGTTGATGAAGGTTCAATACCTCTAGATCGAGAAAATGATGAATCTCTAGGAAGATCTGCAAAGAAATAATGAAGACCTGACACAAGTCTGCTGAAGAAATTGAAGAAAAGTGGTGGATCTAAGGATTGAAGTGGAAGCTTTCTGCCAGTATAAGCTGGTGTTAAAATCAGGGGGTTGGAGCTCCCTTCCAACAGTGACTAGAGAACGAGAGAAATTTGTAGCCTTCTGCAGGTGGGTGCCTGTGTGCTGGTATAAGTCTGCACCAACACTAAAATTGTAAGAAGTTTTCTTTATAATAAATATTGAAGACAGAAACGACAACAGCGGTGGTTTTCTCTCAAATTGGGTTTCCACCTTAAATACTGGTGTTCATGTGTGTTGCTTATGTGTGATGGTTCATTCTATTATTACTGCACATGCTTACTGCCTACTAATCTTCTGATGAAAGAATGATGCAATAATTTATGTAAAGAATTAAATGCATAAAAATATTTCTGATAAAAAATTTTCAATGAGTTCTAAATACTGATTCACCCCCCCTTCTCAGTATTTTTCCTAACAAGCTGGTCCAGTTTAAGAGGCAAAAATTCAGCTCTCTCTCGACAAGGTTCTCTCTCTTTTCTCTATCTCACCAACTATATCAGACTATTTCAGCAAAATGTTCAGCAATTCCTCTTCAGCTAGCTGCATCAATGTGAGAGAGGTTTATTTATTGAGGGAGAGGAGGAGGTTGGGATCCCTAAAATGGTGGAAGGGAGGCCCTATCCTTTGGGAGGTTCCCCCAAAATATGGAAACAAGAGGCCAAAGGAAGGTGTTTGTGGTTATGCAGTCGAACAAACCAAGCTGACTCGCTCACAAAGTAGTTAGCATGGAAACTTCGCCTCTATATTTAAAAAACATTCCAAAAACAATTTGTCGCAGGCAGATCACTGGGACAGAGCGCCAATGGGCACGGGGCTCAGTGTTAATTCCTTCATCGATGCGAGGCCATAATGGTCTACCAGTGCCAACCAAAAATCATATGTTTTTCATGGTATGTTTAAGGAAAAGTCAATAGAGGAAATGTTCTCCTCATGGCAAGGGATGCAACAAGGCATGACACTTCATATAAGTCACAGAAATGGTCCTCCAGTGTGCAGGATGGGGATTGCAGGGACAGTGACAAAATGATGTGTAACAGATACCAATTTGGAGCAGGGGCTTCCTCCAACGGAGAAATTAAGCTTGCTACCGTTGTTATTTACCACCAATATGAATCTCTATACATGCTTCAAGTGTTCTTCAATGATTTTGGATAAGACCAGGAAATCGTCAATGTATACTATTAACTAATCAAAATTGGGGTTGAAGACTTCATCCATTGCCTTCTGAAATTTTGATGGAGAATGCTTTAACCCAAATGAGATAAAATTCCATTCATAATGTCCTGAAGGGACACTGAATGCAATTTTGAATCTGTATTCTTCTTTGATAGCAACTTGCCAAAATCCAAACTTCATGTCGAATTTAGAAAGTATTTTAGCTCCTTCTATTCTGCTTATCAGGTTACCCTTATGTGGAATTGAATAGGTGTCATCTTCTAAAATAGTATTTAGGGGTCTATAGTTTATGACCAATTTAGGAATCCCCCTAATTTGTTCAGAATGCTTGTTAACATAGAATCCATAACAATTCCAAGGACTTCTAGATTCTCTAATGAGCTTGCACTGCAGAAGGTCTGAAATCTCCTTTTGACGAAGTTTGTTGTATTCATTATTCATCGGGATTGCTCTACTTTTGCATGGCTTACCTTCGTATTCCTCTCTGTAGGTCAATTCTACTTTATATTATTTTCTATGCCATAAAGCATTAGGATCTTCTGCACAACATTATTCTTCCAATTGTTTCTTTAATTCTGCAATTCTTTACATAATCTTGGTAAATTTAAGTTGTTCTTCAATCCTTAGAGAGGATTTAAAAATTTTCAGTTGTTCTATCTTCTTAAATTTAAGACTTACCTCATGCATGGCCTGAACCTTAGTAGAATATATTGGTGTTGAGAGGAATGGCAGAGTAATAGTCTGAAAATATCCTCTATCATTAGGAACAAAAATAAAGTATTCAGCTGAGCCATCAAGCAATCTAGCTGAACCATGTGGTTCTATAGCAGCAAGAAAAACATTTCCTAGTACACAATCGATCGGAATATTACCAACTGCAAATTTCAAGCGAATACAATGTTTTTCAAAAAAAATTGTAGCCTTATAAAATTCATATTTGATTTCTTGGGTTCCTAGTCATGTGACTTCTCTATGGGTTGATGTCCAATATTTTGCTAGAATCAAATATTTATTCAGAACATTAATATCTGCTCATGAATATATCAATATTAATAGAGAAAATATTTGGCCTTCAATATTGTTATCTAACAACACATGGTGTTGTTGATATTGAATAGTAATTATCTTCATACTTCCAAAGCCTAGGAAGTCTACATGTCTTTTTTCATAGGTCTCAACATTGGGATTTTTGAATAATTCTGAATATTTTGTTGTATTCCCTTTTTCTAAGGTTGAGACTTGTTTCTTTAGTTCTGCTACGTCTTTCTTTAGACTATGAATTTATTGGCTAACTTCACCTAGAGTCATGGGTCTAGGTTTGGCATACTGTTGGTTTCTCTGAAATGACTTTGTAGTATTCTCATAAGAAGCATCTACAAATAAAGCTTTGGATGAAGTAGATTTAGAGGTACTTCCATTATTTTTTTGCATAGTCTACAGAAAATCCTCAAGGAGATTTTCTTTCATTTCTCCTTCTTCCAGCATCTTGATGCTAGCCAAGACCTTTGCTTCTTCATCATCAATACTATGGGTCATACACACCTTCTCTTTTGGAGGCAACTGTCAAACCAGGAGGTAACTCCGAAAATCAGAATGTGTATTAGCTGAAGAATGTACATGTATTTATATATGGAGGTGAGGCTATTGGGATTCATCTCCCAATGACTCTTGGCCTTCCTTATTTCCAAATATTATTTATTATACAATATTACATATCCACACCCAACCCATAGGATTAGGTGTCAACATTCCCCCCTTTAATCCGAAGGGATGTTGGTGAGCCCAAGCATCGATTTGAACTTTTCAAACTTTTCTCTTCCAAGTGCTTTGGTGAAGATATCAGCAGTTTGCTCATTTGTGGAACAATGATGTAGATGGATGGTTTTGGCCTGAACATGATGTCGAATTAGATGGTATTTTGTATTGATGTGCTTTGTTCGATCATGGAACTTTGGATTCTTGGCCAACTTTATTGTAGAAGTGTTGTCGATTATGAGTGGTGTGGAATACATTTGTTTCATCTACAAATCTTCTAGGATTTTCTAGAGCCACACAATTTCCTTTGTTGCTTCAGCTGCTGCCACATATTCTGCCTCGGTCGTGGAATCTTCTGGAACTGAATGTTTGCGTGATCTCCATGGGACAGCTCCTGATATAAGACTCATGGTGTAACCTGTAGTAGACACCCCTATTTATTTGTCGCCATCAAAGTCTGAATCAGAGTATCCGATCAAGCTGAAGTCACCTACCTGCATATATTTGAGTCCAAAGTCTTGAGTCCCCTTCAAGTACCTTAACACTCTTTTTGCAGCAGACCAATGTCCTTCACAAGGTTTTTGCATGAACCTTGAGAGGATTCCAACAGCAAATGAAATGTCAGGTCTGGTGGTGGTCAAGTAGATAAGACTTCCTATAAGATGTCTATACTTAGTTGCATCCTCAAATTCCTTCCCTTCAATAGATGTGAGCTTCAAGTTTTGTTCCATTGGAGTGGTTAAGGGATTACATTCATCCATGCCAAACTTGTTCAAGAGATCTCCAATGTACTTCTTTTGAGAAATAAATATAAATTTAGGATGTTGAATTACTTCAATACCCAGATAGTAATGAACATGACCCAAATCAGTCATTTCAAAACCTTTCTTCAATTCTTTCTTCATGGATGCAATATAGCTCTCATTGTTCCCTGTTATTAAAAGATCATCTACATACACCACAAGATATACAACTGTTTTTCCAACTTTCTTAACAAACAAAGTTGCATCATCAAGATCAAAATGTTTGAAGTCAAGTTTCAGAAGATGCTCGGTTAATTTCTCCTACCAGGCTCGTGGTGCTTGCTTGAGGCCATACAAGGATTTTATAAGCTTGCAAACTTTTTTTTCTTGACCCTTTACAACAAATCCTTCTGGCTAGGACATATAAACTTTCTCTTTTAGATCTCCATTCAAAAAGGCGGTTTTTACATCCATCTGATGGACTTTCCATCCATTCTGAGCTGCTAGGGCAAAGAGAGTCCGGATGGTGGTCCATTTTGTTGTGGGAGCAAAAGTTTCTTCATAATCGATTCCTTATTTTTGTGCAAAACCTTTTGCCACAAGCCTGGCCTTGTGCTTGTCAAGTGAGCCATCTACTTTATACTTGTTCTTGTAGACCCACTTACAGCCAATTGGTTTTGTTCCCAAAGGTGGATCAACTAGCTTCCAAGTGCCATTCTTTATCAAGGCATCATACTCCTTTTGCATCACTTCTTTCCATTCATCATGAGAAGCGGCTTCTTTGAAGGAAGTTGGTTCATGATCTGTAGACAAACTCAATTCACAGTTATAAGCAATATCCATATCAACAGGAGAATCAGAATTATCTACATCACCTTCAATTTGTTGAGTGGAACTTCTTGTTCCTGTTTTTCCAACCTCATCAGGATGAACATTCTCAAGTGTCTTTGTCAGCCATTTGGGAGGACCTCTCTGAGATGGCCCAGGCTGGTCATTTGACTGAGTTGGGATTGATTCAAGATTCAATCTCCCAATTCTGTCAATCACATCATTCAATGTGTCATCCATGGTTGTTTCTTCATGTGGGGGAGAGAGTGCTTCAGGACATGATTCCATAGTTTGATTCAATATCGGAATCTCCCCTTCAAGATGTGGAATCTCATTATCAAATTCTTGGAAATGCTTTGCATGTGTGAATCTATCCAGGTGATCAAGTTGCCGCTCAAAAACCTTGTCACTCTTAGAAGATTCAAAGAATATGACATCTCTTGCTATTACAAACTTCTTATTTGCTTCATCATAGAGACGATATCCTTTGGAGGTATTGGAGTACCCCAAGAAGATACATTTTCGACTTCTAGCACCAAGTTTGTTCCTTTGACCCTTGGGTATCAAGGCATAATAGGTGGACCCAAAGACCCTGAAATTCTTTACCGAAGGAATGTGGCCATGCCACATTTCAAAAGGAGTTTTGTTTCTAATTGAACTTGAAGGACACCTATTCTTTATGTAAACAACACATATAACTGCATCAGCCCAAAACATCAATTTCACATTCTTGAAAAATAACATGGAGCAAACCATATTTAAGATAGTTCTGTTCATTCTTTCAGCTACACCGTTCTGTTGGGGATTATATGGCACTATTGTTTGATGTTTTATTCCATGTTGACGAAGATAATTTTCAAATTCGTTTGAAGTGTATTCTTTTCCATTATCAGTACGTAGAGAGCCAATATGTGTTTGTGCATCATTTTCAATCCATGCATGAAAATTCTTGAAAGTTTGAAAAGCATCAGACTTATTCTTCAGTAAGTAAATCCAACACATTCTGGTGTAGTCATCAATAAATATCATCATGTATTTGTTTCCATTTGCAGAAGCAATAGGCATAGGGCCACATAAATCTGAATGAACAAGTTCAAGTTTTCTATGTGCTCTGGAGTGTGAATCATGAAATGGCTGTTTGCTATGCTTTCCTAGAATACAAGCATCACATTCCTTAGGTTTTCTAGGAATTGTAGGCAGTCCATCAACACCATTTTTCTTCAACAAATGAAGGCTTTCATAGTTTAAGTGTCCAAATATAGCATGCCATAAAAGACTTGATGGGAATGTACCTTCATCATGATGTGAAGTGAATGCAAAGTTTTGAGCATGAGCAGATGAACCTTTCAGCTTCAAGAGTCTCCCTTCTTCTATTCCCTCCATGACAAGTGAGTGATCTGATGCTTTTCTGACCTCTACCTTGCCATCAAATAAGTGAATGGAGTGTCCTTGCTGGCGGATTTGGACCAGGGACAACAAGTTTCTCCTCAACTCAGGGAGGTATAGAACCTCATGTAGAATATGATCTGGAAGACCAGGCAACTTAAGCCTGACTGTGCCAAGCCCTGATGGCTTGAGTTTGGATTTATCTGCGAAATATACTGCTCCATCAACTTTGTTAGTGAATTCTTCAAAAAAATCTTTTCTAAATTTCATGTGACATGTTGCTCCTGAATCTAGCAACCAATCATCTCTCCATGAAGTAAATGAAACATCAAATAAGTCTTCATTTACTCCATTGTTACAATGTGCTAGAACATAATGAGCGGATTCAGGTGCTTTACCTTTGTCTTTGTCATTATTTTTACCTTTGTCTTGATTTCTTTGCTGCTCAATTTTCTCCCAGGGTGTTCTGCATTTGGATGCATCATGTCCATCTTTATTGCAACGTGTGCAATGAAGATTGGATTTGTCAGATTGTCTGCCCCCCCTTTCTGTGAAGTTTCTTCTTCCTCTGCCTCTTCTACCACCTCTTCCTCTGGATGAATCTGGAGCATGACTCTTTTCTCTATGTGCCAAGTATGCAGCCTCTTCGGAAGACGAAGGGACTGTCATCTTCCCGAAAGCTTTCTCTCTTTCTGCAAACTTTTTCTCAAGGGCCTCAAAGGTGATATGCTCAAGGTTTCCACTTGCTTGCAATGACTCAAGATAATGTGAGTAAGTCGGATATAATGCCTTAACATATGCTATGAGAGATATGTCCATTTTTACACCAGTGCTTTCAATGTCATGCATTATAGATCTTACTTCTGAAGCTAAAGTAAGGGGATCATCATTCTTCATTTCAAGACTGAACAACTTAATCATCAATTGAACATTTTCTAATTCTGAATGTGAGTCATAGAGTTCTTTTAGCTTTCTCAAGGCATCATAGGAATTTGAGAATGATGAAATATGGTGACTCACCTCTTCATTTACGGAAGCTGCAATCAAGGCATAGGCCTTGCAGTTCTTGTTTTCCCAAATGGCGAGCTCCTTGTCTGAAGTGGGCTTTGCTGGTGGATTTCCTTCTTGTCCTTCACAGATTCCTTTCCACAACTCATTAAAAACGAGTGTGTGTTTAATCTTCCGAGACCATTCAAGATAGTTCTCTTTGCCGGAGAGAACCACCCCAACAATAGATATGAGAGAATGCATTAGTTTGCTGGAAAAAATTCTTTTGAAGAGGAAAAATTTTGCTAGAAAATCTTCAATTCTGGAAATTTTCTCAATTAAAGGGGACAAAAACTCTTTGCTAAAAACACTGAATTCTACACCAAAAAAATATATTTTTTTTTGTGTTTGAAGAGAGAAAAAATGTGGAGGGAGGGCGGTATAGTGGTATTATATAGTTGGAGGGGAAAAAATAGTATAGACAGCACTGTAAATAGTGGTATTTAAAAATGACATAGCGTATGGACAACGTATTAAAAAATGGACAACTTATTAAAAAATGGACAGCGTATTAAAAAATGGTATTAAAAGGGAGGCGGTATAAGGTGTGGAAGCGGTATTAAGTGTGAGGAAGGGTCGATGGTAAAACTTGAATGTATTGAACGATAATGGTGGGCAGTATTATATATGACAGCGTATTATATGGATAGAGGGCGGTATTATATGCAGTGTGGAGGGCATATTAATATGATAGCGTATAAGTGCATAATGGAGTAGGGTGGGCAGAGAGGGT
Organism: Pinus albicaulis; assembly: GCA_034641835.2. Lineage (NCBI taxonomy): Eukaryota > Viridiplantae > Streptophyta > Pinopsida > Pinales > Pinaceae > Pinus > Pinus albicaulis. Next base: position 395,620,103 of record CM076582.1, on the reverse strand, counting down.
TCGTGGCACAGTCAGCAAGGATGGGGAGGTGGGGTTTGTGTAGGTGGGAAAGAGTATGAAGGCGTGATATCAAATGGTTGACAGAGCGTATGGAAGGAAACACTGTTGTGGGTTATGGGAGTGAGTGTATAGAGGGCTGAAGCCTGCGTGAGAGAAGAGCTGACTATGTTGCAGGTAAACCAGGAGTTGAGGGTGGGTATATGACTGTATTGCAGGTAGACAGAACATGTTATAACAGCGTATTAAGCAGAGGAGTCGAGCCACGAGTTTAGTGGTATGACAGCGTATAATATATGATAGGGAAGGCGTTGGGGAAGGCGTTGGGGAAGAGGGGAGAAGGCGTGTTAACTGTAATGGAGGAGCGCTGTTATTAAATGGGACAAAGCACAGGGTGTGTGTGATGAGGGTGAGGGGATAGAGATAGCAGATGGCGCGTGAGGGAAAGGGAGATAGCGTAGTGTGAGGGGGTAGTAAGCGTTGAGAGGGGAGGGGCGTTTGCAGGTGCATTGGGTAGGTGAGATTTTGAAATTGCAGGATTTTAATAACTGCAGAATTTGCAGGTGTGTGCAAGGACTGCAATTTGCAGAATTTCAGGGACTGCAGAATTGCAGAATCTCCAGAAGCTGCAAAAAATAGAACTAGGAAAAAATTGCAGAAAAAAATGCAGAATTACAGTACAGCAATTTAATAGAGCAACAAAACTGTACATAGAAACTGACTGAGCAAAGGAATGAGGGAGTTACACCACAGGCAAAAATGCCAATAGTGGGACTGGCTCTGATACCATGTCAAACCAGGAGGTAACTCCGCAAATCAGAATGTGTATTAGCTGAAGAATATACATGTATTTATACATGGAGGTGAGGCTATTGGGATTCATCTCCCAATGACTCTTGGCCTTCCTTATTTCCTAATATTATTTACTATACAATATTACATATCCACACCCAACCCATAGGATTAGGTGTCAAAAAAAACTTTATTGGTTCCTCAAATTATGAATTGGAGACAGAAATATCATGAGAAAAACTACAATCACAGTCTTATGAATCTATGCATTGACATTATTTGATGTATGCGCTCATATGAGTATCCAATATTTGTGTCTGTTTGGTCATTACTTGTTGTTGAAGATGAACTGCAACAATTTTGTTTCATCAGGTGCACTTCTTCTTTGAAAGAGATGTTGGGGAAATTTTCTATCCAATGGAATTTTGATCTGCACTTTGTACACTGGAATGAAACTATGTGTCCCTTTTTTCTGGCATGTTCTTGAGACTTCTTTCCTCTGTTGGCCCTTGATTCTTTATCTTGTGGACATTTATTTGCAGTATGTCTCTATTGACCACAAAGCCAACAAGTAATCATGCTATTCTTTTGGGATTTCAGATGAATATCCTTGGGCTTATAATAGTATGATCGTGGCATAGCTCTATAGTATCCCTTTTGGTAATGCTTTCTCATATTTTTAGGGTGTTCCTTGTAGGTTTGTTTTTTAATTTTCTTTTGGTGTTTTATGGACTTTCTGTTAGCCATCAATAAAATTTTGTCATAACTAATGATGGCTAACATAGGTCTTTTAGTCTTCAAGAAACAAGTTTTAAACAAAATTGTGAGTTCTTGAAGCCTTGTTGTTTTCCTTATCCAAAAGGATCCTTTCCATTGATATCATCATCAAATAATCCTTCAAAATCTTGTTGTTTCCAAGGAAAAAACTATTTTCTAAAGCCCCATTTCCATCATTTCATTCCCCCATCTCATCTTCACAACTGCCCCTATATCACTCATTTTCCCTCTAAAAAAAGGCCCCTTTCCTCCCTCGTTTACCTTTAATTTCCTTAAACATCCCCTTTAAAACCATTTAACCCTTTTTATTTGGTTTTAAAAAATCCTTTACCTTACCCGAAACACTAAAAACCCATAAAAATCCATAAAAACCCTTGAATAAGCTTTTCTACTCCTTTAGGCCTTAAGCCCCTTCCTCTTAAAGCCCGAACCCCTTTTTTACCGTAAGAACGATGGCCCAAGACAGTCGAGTAAGGGTCTTAAGCCCCCATCGCCATCGCACTTCGGCATTTTCCAATTCTTCGTGCCTTTTCCTTTTTCTTCACTGATTTGTGAAATACCGATGCATTTTCCCACTTTAAATCTGAGCTGTCAATCTCGCTTCCGATCCGAAAGCCCTCGATCCATCGGTGGACCCCGTTTCCTTTTCCCCAGACCCTGTGCCCCACCGATGGCTGAAATCCTGATTCAATCTCCTTCATCTATTCCCCAAAGATCCGACGGCTATCGGTGCATCGCATTTCCCCGCCGATGATCTCCCCCTCCGATGAACCCCCCCCCCTCGCCGATAAAATCCCGACCGTTGATATTCCTTAGATCGCACGGTTTGCACTCTATTGCATCGGTGCATCGCATCACCACTTTGATTTTTCCCTTCCACTTTCCTTCTGCGCCGATCAGATCCTGATCGTTGATCTCTCCCAGATCTAACGGTCCTCCTTCCGTCACCCTGCTTCTCCCATCGGCAGTCACAATTTCGCTTCCCTCCCCTCCAGGCCTCTTCTACCTCCCATTCTCCGATTTCATCTCGACCATTCATTTTCATGATCTAATGGCCATTAACTCCCCTCTCACTTCTGCCTCTTTCCCTTTATATAAATTCCCCTACTGTGATTTTAACCCTTTATCACTATAAATCCAATGGCGCACATAGTTTTACCTGACCTCAAGCCTCCCCACTACGTGACAAATTAGCCCACATCACCCTGGACCCACCATATATTTCCTCTGCCCAACTTGTCTCCCCTCGCGCTAATCCACAACCGTAGATCTTCGTCCCGAAGATCTAACGGCCCCAAAATCCATTTCGCGCTCATTTCACAAATAAAATTGATCGCCCGTTTTCAACGCGAAATAGGTGTTTTTCGCCTGGACACGCATCTTCCAAAGACCCATATCACGTTTGATTATCACAAAACCACTTAACATTGTTATCTCGCGCAAATATCACCTCTGGTATTCCCAAAACCGCTTTCCCAATTTCGCGCCCTAGTTCAATTTTTTCTCCTGGTTTTTCATGGTTTCTTCCATGGAATCCACTCCGCTGCTTCCACCTCATTTCGCACTACTCCTTCGCTACTCCCAAGCCTCTGTAAATAATTTAATCCCAATACATGCAGGTTTTTATAACAGTTTTGTGGTTTGTCATAGGTTTCATGGCAGTAGTCATAAAAAGCCGTCCCACAGTGAAAGAAAGTGACACAGGCCGAGGGTGATGATCCTTAGAGGCCGAATTCAATGCAGAAAGGGACATAAAGGGCCGAATCGTCAATTTTAATCAACATTTCATGAATATTTATTACACAAGCAAAGCCCTCCAACAGAGCAGACCTGTACGCAAGCATTGAAGATCAGAAGATAATTAAAGATTAAAGGATTAAATCAAAGTATGAAGATTTAAAGTTAATCCATAGATCAAAGGATAAAGACACAGTATAAAGAAAAAAGATGATTAAAGGAGGCATAAAAGCATATCAAAGGCCTATTTCAAGTTCAAAGTGACAAATCAGGACAGATCAGCAAAGGATCGCTTCACAATGCCAGATCATTGAAGAAATTTACTCCTTCGAAGATCAGAAATGCCACTTACAAGTTCATTTTCCTCAAAAGAATACAAATTGAATGCACAGTCAGAGATATTTGCCAAAGACAGCTCAGAAGTAATTTCCAGCCTACCCAAAGCCTCCAAAGTCAACAAAAGTGACTGAAGTATATAAAATTTAATGTAAATTTAATTAAAACAGAGTTAAACATTTGAAATCTTCTCCATAAGGCTTCCCAAAGGCCGAGAAGCATTTACTCTGTATTAATTGAATATTTGGATCTTCTTTCCACTCCACCTCCTCAATTTACCTATATATATCATATGAGGAGTTCATTGTTATTTTTGGTTGAATACTTGTTGAATGTAAATAGCTTTTGAGGCTGTTGAAGCTCTGTTTTGTAATTGAAGAAAGATAGGCTGAGAAGAGAAGTTTGAAGCTGTAAATACCTACTGGACTTGAAGATTGTAACTAGTTTGAACATCAAATATACAAGCTGATTTATGGGATCCTGGTCTATGTCAATGGTGATGTTTTTCTTACTGTAATTTTTGTTTTTCCCATGTTTTTCATACTGTTCACTTTCTCTGATAAAGAACAAGAAATATAGATTAGGATTTACTATAAAGGTACCCTAAATCTCACTAATAAGCTTTATCTTTATGTTTTATTCTAAATTGTGTTTCAATAGTGATTCAATAGAGTATAACCAGTGAAGTGTTGGTGAGCCCATGTTTCCTGAGTACAACTTGAGATATTGTCTTTGAAAGTTCTTGAAAAGTATGCTAATTAAAGTTAAACTAGGGAAGTCTATGGTTAGCCCTGTCCTCTAGTTTATCTCCAATAGTAGCTTTCAAAAGTTCCCTAAGAGTATGCTGAAATCAGGATAGGTTCAAAGTCCTTACCTGATCTTAGGCTACCCTTTTTTCTCTTATATTTTTTCTACTTTCTGAAGGTAATCGGTTAGATTATTGGATTGTTGTCTGAAAAGTGTTCTTTAGTAAAAGTTTGCCCAAATAAGTCTATGGTTTGCCCTATCCTTTGGCTTGCTTCAAACAGTTACTTTGAAAGGATTTTCTTGTTTAGTGAAGTTAATATATTCTTAAATGGTTATTAGATTTTCTTCTTTCACAACACTTTCAATGTCCCATACCACAAATCAACTTAAAGAGATCCTTTGATATAGATTACTTGCCCCATGGACCACTCTTGAAACTTGTTGTGCAATTAAATCCTTTTGTGACTGCATAGCCCAATGGACTGATACTGTTTCTTAATTATCCTATCAACTGAACCATTATTTCAACCTGCTCACACCTTTACCCTTCAAAATACTTCCTTCATTTTGATGATATCCATCCCAACCAAAACCAAAACAAAACCCTTGTGCTTAATAACTAGCCTAATATCATAAACTAAGCCTTAAATATATATTCTTTGAAAACACATATAGAGAGATCCCTCTCTGAATCCAGGAGGGCTAGATCCTAGGATTCCAAAGTGGTTCTGATGTAGGCTCTGCAGTTTTTTTTCTTGCCAATCTAGCAAACTACGGAGACCTGACACTTTCTTTTTTGTACAACGGGATCATCAATGGTTAACCCATATTTGTTATAAATTGATTTGTTGTCAAGGAACCTGGATAGTTTCTCTAATGATTTTTTTTAATTTCAACTCTATAAAAAACCAATCAAATCTTTAGTTATATTACAATAAATCCCCCCCCCCCCCCCATGTATAAGTCTCAAAATATTAGGAGAATATTTCTTGGTGTTGAATATATTCCACGAATTTGGAAGGGAGTGCTACCAAATATATTTGTTTCCATAAATAATTTTGGCTTTATTTAACTTCATATATCCTTTGTGTCCAATCTCTGTGGAAATATTCATACTTGAACATCTTTTTGCAATTAAGGTTCATAAGAACCATTCCATGCTTGTTGGTCATTTCTACTATTGTCCCACACCAGTGTTCTAAAATAAAAGATGTCAATGCTCCTATTATATTGTTTTCATGTGTACCATCTTCATTGTGAATTATGTGACCTCCTTCATCTTTTTCCACTTGTTCTTCCATTTTCTGAATAAGGGCAGGAGACGATTCCACCTCCCACCATCTCTGCAATGTTCCTGTAAAACATTGTATGAGTGCCTTGCAGGATTCAACCTCTGATTTGCCTCTCATACACATGAGTTTGTATTCTCTGTACATTTGATCTATCATCTATCTGATATGACCTTCACTTAACCCATCAATATTCCATTCTTTCTATTCCCCTGATTGGAAAATATAAGTGGCAGATATCTTCCCTTTGCCACTAAGTTCTAGTGTTGGCTATCTAGTGAACTGGCTAGACAAGGGTTCATATATAGGAAACAGATGATGGCATGAAGATTCAGGGTTTTCTTCAGGAGTTTCTTCGGGGAGAAGAAGAGAAATTTCTCTAGTAGGTTGAGGCTTTTGTTCTGTAGGAAAAAGATGAAATTTTTTCTTCTAGTTTCTTTGGATGCTAGATAGGTATTTGGTGGCTAAAAAGCATGGATTTTGGAATTTCCTTATCTTTGGGAGTAATCATTAGTTTTTCAAATAGGTCTGAAAGGACTCGTATAATATTTTGTGAAGTCTGTGTTTCAAACTTCATTCTTTCTTTTACACCTTCAGCAGATTCTCTTACAAACCCTCCCAAGACTGAAACATAAAATTTTACATCATTCAAACTTTGATTTACACTTTTTACAACTACTTCTAAGGAATTGAAAAATTCTTCTTGTTCTCTGGTATTTTCAGCATTCATTTCTATCCCCTTTAAAGCATATTTTGTCCAATTTATTTGTTCACTAGTCTTTTTTATTCTGCCATCAATGCCAAGGGCAAAATCATCTTTGAGAAAAAGAGGTATAGCTTTTGCAGAAATTCCTCCTTCACCTAGTAAGATTCTGTTGTAGGGAGGAAAAGTAGAAGTAGTTTCAAGCTTGGTACCATCACAAGTTGTCCAAGAGTGTTTTTATGTAGATGAACTTTATGCATCTGCCATATGTACATTAGGTGGATCTTTTAGCTTTTTCCAAGTGCGAAATGTGCGAAAATTGTGAATCATTTCGCGGCAATTTATATTGACCGCGAAATGTGTGTTTTGTAGGGGGCTCCACAAAAAATTCCGGCCGACGGAAAATTACACAATAGTTCGGCCGAACTTTTGATAATAAGTTCGGCCGAACTATTAAGGCGTTAGTTTTAGCGGCCCATAAACGGAAAACATAGTTCGCCCGAACTGTCGCTAATAGTTCGGCCGAACTATCGCGTCACTGATTACGCAGAGCCAAGCTCTGAAAACGGTTCTGCAACTTTGGACTGATTAAACTCTATGAAAACTTGTTAATTAACTGTCGGAACCAAGACAAGCATTTTCAGAATTGAATCTACTTTCAGGAAATATAAATTTTATGAAATTTCGTAAACGTTTATTAATTTTAATTATTTTTCTAATAAAATGAGTGCAAACAATTTTTGAGGGTCATCGTGATTCGGTGAAATCAAAATTTTGTATCTCCCAAAATACATTGTAAAAAAAATTTAAAAAATTATGGAGCATTACATTGGTCCGTTGACTGTAATGGGTAGCTTTTAGATTTTTAGTTTATAACTTGTATGTTAAGAAATTTGTTGCCACACGAAACATATAAAAAATACGCAGTTTTTCGTATTAGACCGGTTCAAAAAATTCTAGTAATTATGATATGCATCCATTGGCTTTGTAAATATGATGAAACCAAAGTAGACTCTGTCTAGATTGTTGTAACACATTTTGTTTTTTCAAAAACAAGAATTTTCAATGAATACAACGTTGCCACATAACATGACTACTTATGAATTCTTTGATTGTTAAGAAACACACACTCAAAGAAACGGTAAGTTGACATATCAAATCCGCATAAAAAAATTTCAAAAAATAAGTAATAGAAAGCTAACAAAATTTCTCACAACTTTTATTTTTACCGCAAAATGAAATTCTACACGGAAAAATTGTTATAGTTTGCAGAAAGTTGAAGAACCCAAAAAAATGAAAATTTTTTCTCAAAAAAGGGCAAAAAGTGTAACCCAGCTTCACATTTTCACCCCAAGCATAGAAAGAGATCTAATAATTTGATACCCCCATTTACTCTTTCCATTCTAAAGAAAGTATAATTTTATGTTCTGAAGTTGTACTAAGATTAAACACTCGGGCCTCAGGATGTGTATACAAATCCCAATTCAACATATTTTTGATCCACTGGGCATCAATTTTGTTCTTTGGACATCCTTCCATGATATCAAATAATTTATACATTTCTGGCTTAAATGGTCTCTTGCAATCTAGTGGAGTATGATTTTCAAATCTAGAAGTCGGGATCAAACTGTCAAGTTGCTCTAGATATCCCAATCCATATTTTTGCATACCAGGTGGATGCATTTTACTGAACATTTCAGTAAGGCGGGGATCTTCATTTTCTAGAGAAGGTAGTTCATGAAGAACCATTACCATGTCATGAGGAAACGGTATGTCTGTGCATTTTGGATTTGGACAGGAATGCACTGCAGTGGATGGGGAAGCTTCTCCTGTTTGTATATTATTATTTTGATGAGTGACAAGGTCAAGAAGAGGTTCTAAGTATAAAATACATTTGCAAGATAGAAACTTGACTTCTGAGGAAGGAAAATTAAGTAATTGAGCTAGTTCAAACAAATCTACATGAATACAAGAAGGAGAAATATTTACAGATGATGATGATGATGAAGGAAGACTATCGGAAAGTTTGACATAGGACTATGAAGACTTATGGCCCAAGTATTTTTTCAAAGAATAAACATCATGGATCCTTTTAAGATCAATGGTAGATCTTCTTGGAAATGATAACACCACTGATGAGGGGTTTTCTTGGATTTGAGTTGTGGTTGTACTCTGGATTTTATGTGTGTTCGGTAGATCTACCACCCAATTTTCAGGAAAGATAATATCTTCCCATTTTATAGTTTGATTCTCAATCTTTTGGTTATGGGCATCTATAATTACCAATGTGTTGGACTTAGACTCTTTTCTTGGTGTATGAAGGACATCAGGATAGAGGGTGTTGGTGTGTCTAAAATCCTCTAATATGGAGAGAAATATTTGTTCTTATTTTCCTCATATCAAAACCAGATGTTTTTATTTGCAACTGAAGGATGTCTTTAATATGTTCATCATACATGTATACTAAAGAGTTTTGATGACAATCAAACTAGACAGGACCATTGGGTAATGGAGAAACTATCCCACCAATAAGGGAACCAGTGTATTTATTATGATAAATGTCTATGATGGTTGCTAAAAAATATGTGTTCAACCCTATGTGGGTCAAATAATTTATACCCACCCTTATACAACCAAGATGCAGATAAGATGTGCCATGTATTTTGGCTTCTTCTTGTATTTTTGGGGGGTTTAAAATGGAAATGGTCTGAATGGAATCAGAATTTTCTTGGATTTGGCTGACACATTCCTTTACTGTAACCCTTGTTATCGCCTTTAAGTGAAAAAAATATAAATTACAATATATATTAGATGGACTTATGGAAGGAAAACCCCAATGGGATGTAGGATGACTTTCAACTAGTTCTAGATCTATAGAATTTTTTTCGGAAGTGTTGTACCTAAAGAGACAATCCCTTAGTTGTGATAAGGAATCAGTGCTTAAGACATTTACATGATTATGTCACAAAATTATTTGTCTCTGTTTAATCACCCTCAAGTATTTATCATCAAACCCTCAAACATCAAATATAATGAATGTTTCACAATGCCATCATTTGCTGATGTTGAATGAAATGACTAGAAGAAAATGAAATAAAGAAGCCCAAAATGATATGTCATTATACAGAATATATCATCTCAAACTCTAGAAGAATTATATGAAAGAAATAGTTAAAACGAAGGAGCGCCAATTAAGGGTTTTAACTCTTGCTTACATAAGTAAAAAGAGACATGCTGCTCATTAATTCATTTTATTCATAGATAGAAAACATAGAATGTAAACTTGAACACATATCAACATAAACATATTCCAGAAACTTTTTTCTCATTCATTAATCTTTGAAATCTCTGAGTACAAAATTATAGTCTGAAGGTCCAAAACTCAGAGCCTTTCTTCTCCTGAATTGTTACATTAAATACAATAAAAAGCAGTTTGAAACTGCTATAACTGATCCTAACTACCTCAACTCCGAGGAATTTGTAAGCTATCTATTACCTACCCTCAAAATATCTTATTACATTTACATCATCTTTGAAATATTATAAAAATATAAAAAATTGACACCCTAATGTATAAGTTGAATGTGAATAGTTGATGATGCTGCTACATTTCCTGGATCGGCTTCTGATTTGTCTTTCTTCGAAGTTGAAGGGTCCTTTGGCAATCCTATCGTCCAAGCTCTGCACTTCTTCCATATCTCTACTCTTTTCCTAAGTGAATGTATCAGATTGTGATACTTCAACCTGAAAGCAGTAATTCGGTTGTAGGATGGTCTTTCTGTAAATAGAGTTTTTACCAACCACAACAGCTGAAAATGTCTCTGAAGAAAGTTGATCATCATTGCTCCCTTGAGTACCTGAGTCTTTTCATGTGTATTATCAACTTTAATTTTTGTTAATACTAGTAAGTTTTCATAAAGAATCCCATGACAACAGACCTCCTACAAGTGCCCAGCATGAAGGCAAACCTACTCTTGTTACTTTATCCAATGACTTATCAAACTGACTTACTGCTTCTTTGATTTATATCAACTTCTTTTCTGTGGCTTTCCTATGATAATTCTTGACAATCATCTTATTAATCTCTAATACATATAGGATTCTATCATTAATCTCATTTTCCTCTAATTCTTGATCTGTTTTGGAATTAATAAAGTCAATGAATCTTTTTGCCCAAATAGCCCTATTGATTTTCTTCTGTCTATCTGCCATTACTTGTTCTTAAAATTCTCTGATAAGGCTTTTCTCTTCTGCAACCACCATCAAAAAGCTCCAAATTGACTTCATTTCATAAATGATATCATTCCAAATGATATATTTTTCCTGTATTAAAGATATGTTCCCTTTCAATTTTTCTTTAATACTTTTGATCTCAGCATTGACATTCTGACTGTCTATTTTGTATTTACTGGATTCATTTTCTACAGCTTGAATAATCTTTGATGCAGTCTCTAGATCTGCTTAAGCCATTTTCCTATCCCTTTTGGCCATTTTCAATTCAGTGTTCAATTGAGAAATTTGTGCTTGTCGATCTTTGTTAACTGAAGGAAAAACAAAAGTACAAGTATGACTATCAATATGATTTTGCAGTGATATTGCAGTTTGTTTTAATTTGGATATTTCCTCCTCCTTTTGCATAAGTTGTTGTAGAAGCTTTTCCTTCTCGTTCTCCACCTCTGCAACCTCTGCAGCCATTGAATGCTCTCCTGTAGGTAATTTTAGCTTTTTCTTCAATGTAGATATTTCTACTTCAACACTTTGCAGAAGTTTCTGCACAACAATCCTATCATTAGGGTCCTCTCCAATCTTTACTATAATTTTCTTCATCTTCTCATTCTGAATTGTTAAAGCCATAGAGTTGGCTTTCTCTAACTTTAACTGCTTAATTACTTTTCCAAGCATATTCTCTGCTTTCATTGTCATTACATTAGTCTTTTTTAGGTCATTTACAATCAACTGACCTGTTTGCATATGTAGGTTCACCTTATCCAACAATGGCATATTTTTCACATTTACAGTATTGAAATTACTAGAAGAACCAATTGGCATGTCGATAGGATGTGACAAGGAAATTCTAAATTTATCTTTCTCACGATCTATGGCAGTCAAAAGCCTTGTTTGATCTGGAGCAATCTGATATTCAGCTTGGGCCGCCATACTGGCTTTCATCTTCTGGTTCCTCTCTGAAATTTGGGCAAACATCTGTTTGATCAGCGATACTTGTTCATGATAGGTCTCATGTCTTCTGGGTGAAGCAGGAACATTTTGTTCCTCTCCCAATTGTAAAAAAAAACCAGGCTTATTATATGCATGCTCTTCATTAAAATTTGTCCTTTTCTCATCTCCTTGCTCCTCATCTTCTAAATCGACTACTGTTTCTTTACTTCTTTTATTAGAATTTTTTGATGTGATAGGAGTGTGAATATTTGAACCTGTTGAACTCTTTACACCTTTGCTTGCTATCTTCTCTAAATCTAGCCTACTTTCATGAATGAAAGCTGAATATCCATTCTCAACTCTTCTATTGGAAATTACTCTATGAGGGTCATAATCCCAGCTTTCCCCTAACATCAAATGCATCTCATCTAGCATTCTAGTAACCTCCTCAAATTCATGTCTCATATTAACTATGAAAGGACCTACAGTCATGGGAAATTTGAACATATTTCCCATTTTCATGGGCACAAAGTGAACTTGATCAATATTCAGATTTTGTCAAATAAATTCCAAAGAAAATAGCCTCATGGGAACAAATACTGGAAGTCTATAAGGCTCAATGCTTGCTCCATACAACCTAATTTCTGAATAATCCTAAAAAACAAACCAATCTCCAAATTTACAGTTTGCCCCTAAATGCAAGAATTCTTGAGCTTTGGGTAAAAAACAAGGGGGAGGAACTCCATTCAAGACTTTATATGCACTTGACATGAAATAACTGGAAAAAACAAACAGTCCAGTTTCATTTTTTTCTCTCCTCACTATATCTGTCCAGAAAATTGTAGATTGCCTCTTCTTATTTGTATTCATAATATTCAGACCTAGATGCATAAATTCCTCCACATTTTGATATAAAAACAAGTAAATGATTAATGAAGGAAATCTGGAAGAACCTGTTAATGATAGGCTCATTAGCTGTGAATTTACTACTTCCTGCCAATAGGATGGAATATCCAGCACCATTCCTCGCTTCATCATCATGACAAACATCCCCAACATTGATTTTTCCACCATACTGTCATCATATTTACCCAGAATTTTTGCAATGCTGCTTAGTACCGGCTGAACCTCAGTATCAAAAATTTCCATAGGAAAATCCTTGCTGTTAGGCTGAAATTGTTGTGTTAGGCCTTAGAAAATGAATAAGTTGATTGAAGTCTTGACCTGCAAGGTTATCATAACACGCTACCAAAGAATCATCGAAGAATTGAACACATGACTCTGACTCAGGGTAACAATGGGCTGGGCGGTTTAACTGGGCAGATACTTGCAAAACATTCTCTCCCTAACAATTTATCACAAAACATTTTCCAGGGTACGTAACGGAAACCAACCAAGATATAAATTCAGGAAAAATATGGGTTCTAGGGATACATGTAGACAACAAACCATACTTTGCCATGGAAACATAAACCAGAGAAGCTTTGTCATTCTAGAGAACTTGTTGGTAAAACGGAAGATAAATCAGGGAACAATTTGTACCTTGGATATCCCTCTCGGTATCCATGAGAGGGATATGACTAGCAGAACCCGAAAAAGATGAATTATTAGCCATAATTCAGAACTACGACAATAGACGACTTACAAGGTGGCTAAATTTTGATAAGATGACGAAAACCTGAACAAGATGCAACACAAATTAGTCACAAATATCAACTTAATCCAAACTGGCTTTGCGAAAAATGTGAATTTCATTTAAATAAGTGGCACGGCTTTTAAAATTAAATGCTGACATGACGTGCCAACAAACCATTGAGTTCACATGACTTGGAGGAAAACTGTGAACAACTCGGCGCCTTATGTCACTACGGGGGGTCTCGGGGTACGACGAATTATTTTGGCTTGTGCCCCTGTATTCAATCTCCACCACTCATCTATGTTACTCCCGCGGTCAACCTGGTCAATTGCGGAGGTACCCTTCATTTTAACTCGTGTACTTGTTGTGCCCGCAGGTTGAGTCCTTTGATCGGGGTTGAAGAAGTCATCGCATCCTGCTCAATAAAATAATCAAGTTTTAATCTTCAAGACATGACCCACTCGTATAAATCCTAAAGTATTAAAACTTTCAACTCTAATGCGGTGAACCAAAATATTTTAATGCTAAAGTATAAATACCTTAATAATTTAACATGTTTTAACAATTTTCCATTTTTTTTTGTATTTTCAGAATTGAAAATAAAAATATATAGCAAATGATCCATAACATCTAGCTCCACCCGGGGATAGTGTTTTTTTCTACAAAACACTAAGAACTTGCAGATCAGTTCCTTCACTTCAGGCATGGAGTCACATGATGCTTGATGAAAAATATACAATTAGGAAAACTGAATCTGTATAATGATGAACCTGCTATTTTCAGTGTTGGAAATAATGTTTCAGATACTTCCCATTAACAGGCAGTTCTACTGCTTCCCCATCAAGATTTTCCAGCATAAAAGTGTTATTTGATCTAACTTCATTGATTTTGTAAGGAAAATACCATAGAGGATCAAACTTACAATTTTTTCCCTTCTCCTCTCTCCTAGTATCCCATCTTAGTACCAGTTCCCCAGTTTGGAACGTAATCTCCTTTGCCTTTCTGTCAAAAATGGACTTCATTTTCTCCTGATATGTGACCAAATTGTCTCTGACTTTATTTATGCTTTCACTCAATTCTATTACCTTATTCAGCCTTCTTATAAATGCATTAGGTTCCTCTTGTGATTCTTAAAGAAAATAAATTACTGGTTTTGCTAACTGAGTGGGAAACAAAGCTTGAGTACCATATACTAACTCATAAGGGGACTTAAGAGTAGATCTTCTAGTAGTCATCCTTACTACCCAGAGAGAAAATATCAGCCTTGAGTCCCAATTCTTCTGGTTCTCATTAATTTTTTTCTTCAAGATCTTGACCAATGTCTTGTTAGATGACTCTGCTAATCCATTCCCTTGAGGATGATATGTTGTGGAATGAGACAATATCACATTATAAGTTTGACAAAAATTTATAAACCTGATTGAGTTGAATACCTAAGCATTTTTTATGACTATTTTCATTGGACATCCAAACCTACTGAAAATATTCTCTTCCAAAAACTTCATTACTACCAAATCATTTGCTTTTCTGGTAGGAATTGCCTCTACCCATTTTGTAAAATAATCAGTGGCAATCATAATCCACTTAAACTGCCCACTTGATTGTGGATTAATTTCTCCAATAAAATCTAATCCCCATTGTCTAAAGGGTTATTCAATAAAAACAGGAATAAGAGGTAAAGGAGCTAACCTTTTCTTTTCTACAAACAATTGGCATTTCTGACAACTTCTAACAACTCTGTATACATCAGCAAATAGAGAAGGCTATTAGAAACCTGATTTAAGAATCTTATGAGTAGTTACTTTCTAACTGTAATCACCTCCAGACAAACATTCATGATACTCCTTGATCACTTCCATTGATTCTCCTTTTGTCAAACATAGCGACAAGACACCAACAGGATCTTTCCAATATAACTTAGCATCAATTATAACATAAGGTTGAGCTTTAATTTTTAGGGCTCCGTATTTTTCTCTATTGATTGAGGGAGGCCAAGAGAAAAAACACAAATAGTGAATAATATCTTTATACTAGTCTGAGCAGAGAAATTTGTACTTGATTTCTGACCTTGTTTTAATCTGATTGGTCTCCTCAACCACCTCATCTAATGGTGCAAGAAAATTAATTCCTAGAGTTTGGAAATTAGATTCTGTTAGCAATTTAGCTAATCCCTCTCCTTTGAATAACTTAGTAGGCTTAATGTCCAAATCATATTCTTGGATTTTGGCAATCCATTTTCCTCTTTTTCCCTCTACATCACTCTGAATCAGCACATCTTTTATAGCAGAATTAGGTACATATGCTACTATTTGAGAATGAAGTACATATGTCCTGAAAGCTTTCAATGATTTCACTAAGGCATATACCTGCTTCTCCAAGATGTTATATTTGAGCTCTGCATCTCTGACGACTTTACTGAAAAATTCCATTGGCTGCTCCTTTCCTTCTTTGTTCTTCTGTAACAACAAAATAGCAATAGTGGAAGGTGATGCAAATGAAAAAATTTGGAAAGGTTTTAGATAATATAAACTAATAAAAACAAGATCATCTTGAAGAGCCTCTGTAATTCTGGGAAAGGGTTCTCTTGCTTCTTTATCCCATTTTACTTCAACATATCTATTATTTTTTAGACAATCTCAGCATAATTTGGAACAAATCTTCTCAAAAATTTGATTTTCCCTAGAAATCTTTGAATATGTTTCTTAATTCTAGGTAATGGAATTGTTTGTATAACCTCAACCCTTACTAGATGAATTTTCACACCTTGATTTGAAACTATATTTCCTAGCAACTTACCTTCCTCTAGATCAAACAAGGATTTCTTAGGATTCAATGATAACCCAAATTTTATGCATTTCAATAAAGCCTTCTGAAGGTGCTCTAAATGTTCATCATCAGACCCTGAAAAAATAGTCACATCATCCAAATATATGACTACAAATTTGTCACCTACAAAAGCTATATCCATTGCCCTCTGGAAAGTAGCTCCTGCATTCATGAGGCCAAATGGCATCCCGGCATACATGAATGTTCCCCTATGTGTAGTGAAGGTTGTTTTCTTCTGATCTCCTTTCTCAACTGCTACTTGGTTGTATCCAGAAGAACCATCAACCATGGATGACCTATTTGCTCCAGTCACTTTCTGCAGGACATAATCCATCTTTGGCAAAGGATAATTATCCTTCAAGGAGGCTCTGTTCAAGTACCTGAAATCTACACATAGTCTTATCTCTCCTTTTTTCTTCCTTATTGGAACTAGATTTGAAACCCACTATGAGTACCTAAGTGGAACTATGTTTTTTTCTTGCAAAAGTTTCTTCACCTCTTTCTCAATCAGGGCTAGTAACATTGGATTAATCTCTTTGAGCTTCTACCTGTGTGGCTTAACCCCATCCTTCAGTGGTATTTTATGCAGAATAATATCTAAATCACAAGTCTTCAAATCTTCATATGACCATGCAAACACATCTATGAACTTTTTGAAAAGATCTGCATACCTTTCTTTATAATCCTTACGAACTCCTTTGAACAACTTGAGTATTTTGGGCTCCTGCTGAGTTCCTAAATTAAAGTCCTCCATCTCTCCATCCTGAGATACCTTCTTCTAATTCACTGCTACATCGTTAGCATCAAACAATATTTCAAGAGGAACTAGGCCTCTGGGCAATATATTATCTTTCAACTGAATTATTTTCTGGTCACCAATTGTCTGCTTCAGGTTTCTAGGCACATCATTTTGATAAGCTTGATCACTTTCTTGATCAATTTTACTATCTTCAAAATTTACAATCATTGTTAAAAATTGATTGATCTGCTCATCATCTTCAAAACCTTGCCAGTGCTTTACATTATCAGGGATTGAAGGCCTGTGTCTCAACTCAATTTCATATCTCAGTCTTGGATTAATTGGTGGCTTAAATGTGCTGGCTGCAACTACCAATGAATCTGCCATTCTATTTTCTTCTCTTGGAATAAATTGAAGGTTAAAGGCTTCAAAATAATTTTCAAGTAGATCCCACACCTCATTTATATAGGATCTTAATCTGGGATGCTTAGTCTGACACCAATTCTTAATCTGTCTTATTACTAATTCAAAATCACCAAAGATGGAAATAGATTGTATTCCCATTTGTTTAGTTGTTTGCAAGCTCAAAATCAATGCTTAATATTTTGCCACATTATTAGTTGATTCAAATTCTAGTTTGAAATAAAAAGGTAAAAGATTACCTTTAGGAGATATAAAGATGAACCTAGCTCCTGTGCCTTCCTTAGAATATGCTCCATCGAAATAAAACTTCCAAATTTTATTTGAATGCAACTCCTTATGTACACTTGCTGAAGAGAGCTGCTTCTGTGAGTCTTCAACAAATTCTACATCTTCATGCAACATAAAAGAATAGAGATCCTCCTTCTCTTGACCATAAATGGGGGAATTACATGCATCTTTCTTGGTGATAGTTTTCATGAATCCGGTTTCTCTATATAACCTCCTTTCTTCCCCATTGAAAACATGGATGATGACATATGTGAAATCCAACTTTAAGACACCTACAAGCTTTCCCCCCCAAGATCTGGACAACAGCATACCAAATCTGGCCGGAATATTTGCAACTAATACATCAATCATGATACTCTTGGCTTGGATTTGGGCCAAGGAAACATCCATGTCTTTGATAAGACCTACACACTTCACCCATTTTGAATGAAAAGAATATAGGTCTCTATATGGCTTATTGATTTGTAAATTTAGCTCTTTCATCACAGATAATGGCATAAGATTATTTGATGCACCAGAATCAAGCATACAATTATGAAGAATGAAATCATGAAAAAGTATTGATATATAAAAAGGTGGAACAAAAGAGTCCGCCTCTTCAACATGAGGCTCGAAAGTAACCACTGGTTTCTCTTCTTGTAAATTCACAATATCACCCACCTCATCAGATTGAGATAGATTAATAAACTCTGCAATTTTTTTCTTATACCCATGTGTTTTAGCCAACTCAAGAAGAGGTACTTGAATTTTAACTTTTTCTAACTCTTTAGAAAAACTGAAAGTTTGGTTTTTTTTAATCAAATTTTCAGGTTATTCTTTATTTTTGTTTGGATTTGTATGTTTCTCAGGAATAGTAAAAATCTTCTCCAAAATATTAGAGTCATTAGACTTGTTTTGGGAAACCCCAGCTTGATGCTTCTCATTTTCTTTTACTGGATTCATGGGTTGCTTCCCCTTGTCTAATTGTTTTATTGAATTTTTATGTTGTGGAGTCGCCATTGGAGAAGGGACTGACTCTGATTCTTTCTCTTCATCATCCCGAGTTCTCAACCTCTTTTTTTATCTCAATTCATATTTCTTATGCAATTCTACTTGCATAAAATCAGTAAATTATTTTTAGTAATCATCCATCTCTTCCTGATCAAATGAAATATCAGCTTCTTTACATTCTTCCTCACATTCTTTTTCACATTCTTCTTCTGCATCACGTTCCATATATATGGCCGAAATTTGTTCTTCATCTTCTTTTTGATCATCATCAGCAGACTGAGAAGGTGCTGCTTCTATATATAAAGGTGCTTGAACTTGATGCTGATCTCTTCTCTCCCTCTGCAAACTCTGCAGGGGATGCTTTTTGAATTGGGGATTAAAAACCCCTCTGTTTTTATGTGTGGGTTTCTTGTTATCCAATTCCAACTTTACTAATTTATTTGACAAATTTTTGATGACCTCGGTCATGTCATCAATCCTTTGATCTTGAATTGACTCTTCCTTAGCTTTACCTTTATCTTGAACTGACTGCTTTTCTTGAGCTTTCCCAACAGTAATCATATTTTCTTCAATCTCCAACACATCCATTTGGATTTGTTCAAGAGTAGGGGAACTTATTTGTCTCAAAGTAAAACTAAAATCTGATACAAATGCCCCAGCAAAAACAACTCTTGCTCCAATAGGAGGAGGTTTCATTTCTGTAGGCAAACTATTGTACAATTTATTGAATATTTTAATGAAATCACTCATATTTTCATCTGGTTTTTTCTTAATAGCATTAAATTTTGTCAAAGAATAACCATGGTCTCTCTTTTCACCCCATTTTTGAATGAATTTTCTTTCTAACTCATCCCAATCATTAATTGAGCCATTTCGTAACCCTTTAAACCATTTTCTTGCCTCTCCACTTAGAGATTTCACAAAAATTCTCATTATTACATCTAGATGTTCAACATTGAAATTTTTGGAAAAAGTGCAAAACAAAGGTAAGTGTTGTTCTGTAGTTATTTCATCTTCACTAGTAAATATAGGAAGCAACTTAAGATATTCTTGAGGCATTGCATTCATTGGTTGGGGAAGATTTAATGGTGCATATTTGTTCATCAAGAAAGCAAGGGCTGCCATGTTTATGCCCTGATTGATTGCTCCTTGAGTAGTGGGAATCTGTGAACTAGTTGTAGGTGTGGATGAATGGGGTGAAACAACTTATAATGAAAGAGGTTGATAAACTATAGCAGAAGAACTAGCAACTCTATTAAGCTGAATATCTGTAAATGTAAATGATAAAGATTCAAAAGACTGCTCTTCTAACCTTGGTTCTTGGAAATGAATAGATGGAGACAAGGATTCTTGTTCCAAGAAAGTGAGTTTCCTGGAAATATCATTGCATGAAAGAGTATGAGAACTGCTGCCAGGTGCAGGCAGTGTGGCATCAGGTGTAGAAAGTGTTTTTTATTTCTAGCCCTTTTTAGAAACCAAATTTTCTGGCTTATAAAGGGTAGGAACTTTCTGCTGAGAGGTATCAAACCTCATATGTGGCCTCTTATAAGCCAGAATTAGAAAATGAAAACACAAATTTTAATATTTCCTCCTCTCTAAACAACTAAAGGAAATATAAACAAAACCTAGGGAAAAACTTTGCTTCTACGTCCCCGGCAATGGCACCAAAAAATGTTGTATCTTAAGATCCAATCCCTTAGTTGTGATAATGAATCAGTGCTTAAGACATTTATATTATTATGTCACAAAATTATTTGTCTCTGTTTAATCACCCTCAAGTATTTATCATCAAACCCTCAAACATCAAATATAATGAATATTTCACAATGCTATCATTTGCTGATGTTGAATGAAATGACTAGAAGAAAATTAAAGAAAGAAGCCCAAACTGATATGCTGCTATACAGAATATATCATCTCAAACTATAGAATAATTATATGAAAGAAACAGTTAAAATGAAGTAGCGCCAATTAAGGGTTTTAACTCTTTCTTACGTAAGTAAAAAGAGACCAGCTGCTCATTACTTCATTTTATTCATAGATAGAAAACATAGAATGTAAACTTGAACACATATCAACATAAACATATTCCAGAAATTTTTTTCTCATTCATTAATCTTTGAAATCTTTGAGTACAAAATTATAGTCTGAAAGTCCAAAACTCAGAACCTTTCTTCTCCTGAATTGTTACATTAAATACAATAAAAAGCAGTTTGAAATTTCTATAACTGATCCTAACTACCTCAACTCCTGAGGACTTTGTAAGCTATCTATTACCTACCCTCAAAATGTCTTATTAAATTTACATCATCTTTAAAAGATTATAACAATATAAAAATTGACACCCTAATCTATATGTTGAATGTGAATAGTTGACGATGCTACTACATTTCCTAGATCAGCTTTAGATTTGTCTTTCTTCGAAGTTGAAGGGCACTTTGGCAAGTCTATCGCCCAGTCTCTGCACTTCTTCCATATCTCTAGTCTTGTCCTGGGTGGATGTATCAAATTGTGATACTCAAACCTGAAAGCATTAATTCGGTTGTAGGTTGGTCTTTCTGTAAATAAATTTTTTACCAAACACAACAGCTGAAAATGTCTCTGAAGAAAGTTGATCATCGTTGCTCCCTTGAGTACCTGAGTCTTTTCATGTGTATTATCAACTTTACTTTTTGTTAATAATAGTAAGTTTTCATAAGAATACTGTTAGGACTCCATAGTTTGCAAGATTGAAAAATATAAATGCTGCAGAGCCTACATCAAAACCACTTTGGAATCTGAGGATCTAGCCATCCTAGATTCAGAGAGGGATCTCTCTATGTACGTGCTTTCAAAAGATATTTCTTTAAGCTTAAGTATAGGTTGTTTTTTTTGGTTGGGCAGGATAACATGAAGATGAAGGAAATTTGTATGAAGGGTGAAGGTGCAAGTAAGTGAAAGAATGTTCAGCTGATAAGATAAGTAAGAAACAACATCAATCCATTGGGCTATGGAGTCATATTAGGATTTAATTGCACAGCAAGGTTCAAGAGTGGTCCATGGGGCAATTCATCTATGTCAAAGGATCTCTTTAAGTTGATTTTATGGAATGAAACACTAAGAAAGTGATGAAAGAAACAAACACACAAGAAAGACAAAAGACAGCCTAAGATCAAGTAAGTACTTTTAAACTATCTTGCTTTTGGCATGCATTTTAAAGGAAAGACACAAAAGTAACCTAAGATCGGGTATGTACTTTTAAACTAGCCTGTTTTTGACATACTTCCAAGAGAAAACATTAAGAAAAAAAGAATAGCTTAAGATCAAGTAAAGACTTTTAACTTAGCCTGCTTTCAGCATATTCTCAAAGAAAACATTCAAGGTAAACATAAAAATAATTCTAAGATGAAGTAAGGACTTTTAACCTAGCCTTCTTTCGACATACTTTCAAGGGATCTTTTAAAAGCAACTGTTAGAGATAAACAAGAGGACAGGGCTAACCATAAAATCCTCTAGCTCAACTTTAATAAGTAGAATTTTCAATAACATTCAAAGAAAATATCTCAAGTTGTTTTTGGAAACATGGGCTTACCAACACTTCACTAGTTATACTCTATTGAATTATCCTCAAATAAACAATTAGCAGAAAACATAAAGGATAAAGATTTATCAGTGAGATTTAGGGTACTTTCAAAATTAAATCCTAATCTATGTTTGTTGTTATTTATCAGAGAAAGTGGACAGAATGAAAACACAAAGAAAATAACAATTACAATGAAAATAACATCACCATTGGCATAGAACAAGATCCCATAAATCAACTATTTGTATTTGATGTTCAAACCAGTTACAATATTCAAGTCCAGTGGGTCTTTATAGCTTAAAATTCATCATCTCAAGTTATGTTTCTTCAATTCCTAATAGAGCTACAACATGCTTCAACAGCTATTTACATTCAACAAGCATCCAAAGACAAACCTGTATATTGTCTTTTAGAGTAGTATTTGTAAAAGAATGAGGAGGTGGAGTGAAAGAAAGGCATATCTGCTCAATTAATGCAGAGTTAGTGCTTCTCGCCTTTTGAAGGGCCAAATGGAGAAGTTATGACATGCATTAACTCTGCTAATTGATTATTACATTAAATTTCATCAACTTCAATCACTTTTGTTGACTTTGGGGGCTTTCTGTAGGTTGGCCATTAATTCTGAGCTGTCTCTGACAAAATATCTCTGATTGTGTATTCATTGTGTATTCTTTTGAGGAAATAAGCCTATGGGTGGTAGTTTTTGGCTTTAATTTCCTCACTGATGTGGAATTTGGAGGTTTCTTAGTTGATTTTTCGACTTATGTGGCTTTTAAACACTAGATTAACCCTGGTTCTGCGTTTTTAAGGCTTTATAATCATATTCGGATTCTTTAAAACTTTTTAACTAACTTTATCTTCAAAAATCGTGCTTTATTCCTTTTAACTGTGGGATTACGTATTTTTATTTTTCAACTTTGCGCTTTAATCCTTTGTGTTTAATTCCTGATGCTCTTTCCTGGTCTTTATTAACTTCATTTGTTCACCGACAGGTGCTTTCTTTGTGCGCTGGAGGCTTTCGCTAAGTAAACCAATGCTCATGAAACACTGGAAAAACATGAATTTTGCACCCTTTTTTGTCCCTTCTTGATTTTAATCGGACTCTTAGGATCGTCACCCTCAGTCTCTGTCCCTTTATTGGACTGTGGGATAACTTTGTGTCATAAAAATGCCATGAAACCTGCAAAAACACAAATTATTATAAAACCTTGCAGTATTGGCATACACTGCTTACAGAGGCTCAAAGGAGGCGGAAAGGAGAAGTGAGGAGTGGAGGAGGTTTCATGGGGAAAAACCCACGAAAACCAGTTTAAAAACTATATTTGGCACAAAAATGGGCAAAGTGGTTTCTGGAAAACCATCGGCGGTTTTCGCGTGATGAATAGGTAGTAAGCGGTATTCAATAAAACAAACATGATCCAATTAAAATGCGCCACGCTTCCTCCATAAACCACTCTTTTCGTGTAGTTAATGTTCGATTGTTTTTTTTGGGAAATGAGCACAAAATAGATCGTAAGCCGTTGGATCTAGGGGTACATATCCAACAGTTAGATAGGAACGCATTGGGAAAGGTGCATGGCGGGAGCTTTAGTGGAAGCCAGGTGTCAGCATAGGATTGGGAAAGCAGCAAGGTAGAAAGGGCTCATCGCGTCAGGGGTTCGATGTAAAACAAGGTAAGGGCGAAAGAGCAAAGGGAACGTTGATGGCGCGATGGCGATGGGGCTAAGGTTTAGTGCAGGTGTATGGTCCTATGGAGGAATATGTGACCACGAGTCGGGGAAAGAGGTGCCAATCGCATCAGCGAGGGAAGGGGGAGTGACGCGATGAGAATATAATAGCGCCAATGCGATGGGGGCTAGAAATGTGAGGCTGGAGCATGGTCCCGTGGAGGATCAAGGGACCAGGGGCCAAGGAAAAAGGGGCCGATCGCATCGGTGGGGAAATAGGGTGAGGGGAAGAAGAACGCGATAATGCCGATGTGATAAAAAGTTGCGATGCAATGAGCGCTAGCACTAGGTCATGGGGATTTGGTCATATTACAGAGAAGGACTTGGGGGCTAAGCCGGAAGGGGCTAAAAAATCCAACACTTTAAATAAAAGAGTGGAACAAGGTTTTAGTGATTTTTTTGAGGTTTTTAGTGTTCCAATAGGTAAAATAGGGGTTTTCTAAAACAAAAGAGGGGGTTTTCATGGTTTAAAAGGATTTTTAGAAAGATAATGATGGGTAAATGAGAAGGAAAAAGGAGACTTTTCAGGGGAAAATGGAGGATACTAAAATGGAAAAACAAGCGAAATAGGCATTTTATGAAGATGAAAATGGGGGGAATGAAAAAATGTAACCTTTTAGGAAACAATTTTCTTTGGGAACAACAGGCTTACTTGGTGGATTTCTTTTAAGGGAACAACGGTATTTTGAAGGGAGCAGCAGGCTAAGGAACAACAGCTTAGGGAACAACATTGTTAAGGAACATCAGGCTAAGGAACAACAGTAAGGAACAACACTGCTAAGGAACAACAGTAAGGAACAACACCGTTAAGGAACAATAGTGAAGATTAATATTTTTAGAAAGGAACATAAGGCTTCAAGAATGAAAAAAAATTCTATGAAAATAATCTCTTGAAGGCTCAAGATCTGTTTTAGCCATCATTTGCTATGACAAAAATTTACTGATGGCTAACAGTGGCTCCACTTGGGATGGCAGCTCCTTGGAGGTGTCAAGAATTTCATAATTTTATCTCTGGGATGCAGACCTGTGCCTTATCCATGACAACCTCTTCTTTGATCATGCTGTTTAGAAAATATGATCAGTATTTCATATCAGCAAACAAATTTCTCCCAAACTTTCTACCTACACAGCCTACTTTTCCTACCATTTTTTCTTCAGAAGGTGCATTTGGACTTGCAAACCTCAAACATCAACATTTTATTCTTTTGAAAATAGGAAAATAATATATATCTACTCTTATCTCTTCCATGTGTTCATATTAAGTAGTTGAACTCGTTGATTCTCTACCTAAGCCATTACTGCCAGGATTAAGCTGTCTAGCATATTTTATTCTCTATTTTCTAAACAAAAATTTAAAACACAGTCAAATCAAGATTAGATTGTCTAATTTGCCATGGTGTCTATGGTCGTATGTATAAGCTGCACATAGACTTTATTTGTAGAAATTTAAAACAAAATTGTGAAGGCTCAAGATCTGAAAAACAAAACATCCTTCATTCTTTCTTTTAGCCCTAGTTTTGATCTTTTTTAGAGTTGTTTTCTTCTTTTTCTGGTTCAAGTTTTTAGCATATTAGAACCAATTATTTTTCTTCTTTTTGGCTCAAATTTTGATCTGATTAGAGCCATTCTTTCTATCCTAATCTACTCTACTGATAAGCCAATATTTTATTTTTTAGCTAATCTGATTCACTAACCTATTAGCAATAAATTGAAATCTATCTAGTCATGATTAGGCTGTATGACTAAACAACAATGTTCTTTATGGTAGTGGCATTTAAGCTTGCACACTTTCAAAATTTATCTTTTTTGGTTATGGGGTTGTACCTTTCTTCTTTTATGTCTTCCCTCTTTTTCTCTTTTTCTATTTTTTTTGTATTTTATTTCTTCAAATTCAAAAAGCAGTGTTATACACAATGAAATGAAAAACTTTGAAAGAAAAATATCAGTTAAAAAAAATAATGTTTGAGCATCCTGCCATTGACATGACCTCCAAAGTATTTAGCTCCATCCAATTCTTCTAGAAAGAATGCATTGTCTCCAATGGTAGATTGAATGATATAACGGCCTTGCCATAAATTGTCAAATTTTCCATGTTTGCCCTTATCTTCTCTTCTTCAATCCCATTTCAAAACTTTATCACCAATCTTGAAATCACTTGCCTTGGTTCTTTTGTTAAAAAACTTCTTGATGTTTTCTTGTAGTTTTTGTGCTCTGATGTATACTTCCTCTCTGGTTTGTTGTAGATGTATAGTCTGGTTTATTCTTCTTGTTACATCATCATCTTCAAACTGTACTTCCTAGATCAGCTTCATGACTGGCACTCCCAAGCTAGTTGGAAATATTGCATTAGTTCCATAAATTAGCTGGTATGGAAAGATTCCAATGGATTTTTTAATGGTTAGTTTTTCTGCCCATAAAGCATGTACTAGCTTATTGTGCCACGATTTTTTTTTATCTTCCAGCAACTTCTTGATTATGTTCACCAAGATTTTATTTGAGGATTCTGCCAACCCATTACCTTGTGGGTAATAAGTTGTGGAATGACCTAGTATAATCTGATACTTATGACAAAATTCTTCCATATTTTTAGACCCAAATGCAGCAAAATTGTTAGTTATCATCTTCCTAGGACAGCCAAATCTAGACAGTATATGGTTTTCAAGGAATAAAATGATGACTGAGTCTATGGCATTCCTAGATGAGATGGCTTCTATCCACTTGGTAAAATAGTCTGTTGCTGTGAGGATCCATCTATGTTGGCCAGATGAGGGAGGATGGATTTCCCCAATGAAGTCTAGACCCCACTGCTGAAAAGGAGGTTCAACAGTGATTGGTTGCAGAGGTAAGGGAAGCAGTTTTCTTTTGCCTTCAAAGATTTGGCAATTGTGACAGGCAATAACCATTTTATGGATATCTTGAAAGAGGGTGGGCCAGTAGTAACCAGCTCTAAGGATTTTGTTAGCAGTTGATTTCTAGTAGAGGTGGCCTCCACATTCTCCTTCATGAAACTCATTCTTGATCTTATATGCATCATTCTTAGGCAAACATTTAAGCAATAATCCACTAGCATTTTTCCAATATAAAATTTATTCAAAATGCAGTAATGTACAACTTTCAACTTTAAGAATATTTCCTTTGTTTTAGAAAAACCAGGGGGGACATTAAGGTTGATAAAAACATACAAAATGTCAACATACCAAGATGAATTTAGAAAATGATCTTCAATAATTGGAGTTAAAAACTCCTCTTGTTCATCTAATGCATTAAACATGTTTATATCAAGAGCTTGAAAGTTGGATTTAGCCATAAGTATTGATAGTCCTTGACCTTTTATGAGTTTAGTGGGTTTGATTTCTAATTCATACTCTAAAATTACAACAATCCACTTTCCTCTTTTGTTGTCTAGATCTTGGGTCAACATGTCTTTCACAACTGAATGAGGCACAAATGCTTGTGTGGGAATGTAAAATATAAACTCTAAAGTCTTTTAAGGCTTTGACTAAGGCAAAGGCTTGTTTTTCATTATATTGTACTTCAGAGGTACATATCTTAATGCCTTGCTAAAAAATGCAATGGGCTGCTCTTGTCCATTCATGTTTTTTTGTAATAGGACAACGGCTACTGTGTGTTCTGATGCAAATGAAAAAATGAAGAAATCCTTTGAAAAATCAGGATTGATAAGAACTGGTGTTTTGGTGAGTGCTTGTTTTACCAGTTCAAATGATTTATTTGCTTCTAAGGTCCATTTAACTCCTTCTTCTCTTTTAAGCATGTTTGTTATGTTTCTAAGGAGTTCAACTAGATTGGGTATGAACCTTCTCAAGAAATTAATCTTCCAAATGAAAGATTGAAGGTCCTTGATGTTTCTGGGATGGTTGATTTGCAATATACCATCAATTCTCTTTGGATCTATCCTTATTCCTTCTTCTGATATGATATGCCCAAGAAGTTTACCTTCTTGGATACCAAACAATGTTTTATTTGGGTTTAAGGACAGTCCAAATTTTCTGCATTTTTCAAAGGCCTTTCTCAAGTGTATTAGGTGTTCTTCATATGTTTTAGAATAAACAATTATATCATCAAGGTAAATCACTATGAAGTAATTTCTTTTGAAAATGGAATATCCATGGCTCTCTGAAAGGTCGCACCAGCATTCATTAAACCAAAGGGCATTTTCAAATACATGAAAGTGCCCCAAGGTGTAGTAAAGGCTGTTTTGAGTTGATCATCAGGATGCACCAAAATCTGATTGTAACCTGAGAAGCCATCTAGCAAAGAAATTATTTTAGAACCAACTACCTTTTGTAAAATATGATCCATTTTGGGTAAGGGATAATTATCCCTTAATGCGGCTTTGTTTAAGTGTCTAAAATCAATGCAAAGCCTTATTTCTCTTGTTTTATTTCTAATTGATACAAGATTAGACACCCACTCTGAGTATCTAATAGAGACTAAAATTCCGGCATCATACATTTTTCTGATTTCCTTCTCTACTAGAGGTAATTCAATAGGGTTGATTCTGTGCAATTTTTGTTTAAAAGGTTTCTGGTTTTCTTTGAGGGGTATCTTATGCTGGATTATTTATGTATCATATAATTTCAAATCTTCATAACTCCATGCAAACACATCAAAAAATTCTTTAAACATCTCAATATATTTCATTTTAATGTGAGCTGGCAATGTTTTTGACAGTTTTATCATTTTGGGCTTTTCCTCACTGCCTATGTCGCATTCTTCCATTTCAGTTTCTATGGGTTCCAGTTTTGGCTTCTTGGCCACATCATTCAAATCAAATAATTCCTCTAAAGGGACCAGTCCTTTTGGAAAGCTTTGGTCTTTCGATTGAAGCACTTCTAAGTCTTAATTTTACAAATTTGTGCCATTTTCTGTCATGTGTTGGAGTTCATTTGTTAACAGATTTATTTCTGCAATCTCAGGAGAATTTTCTTCTTCAGTAAGTGGGTTTTCTTCAGTAGGACAGTCTTCATCATAATTTGAATCTGAGCTTGGTGTTTCAAATTCATTTTTGGACTGTAGGAAGTCTTCTATTTGTTTATCTCCATCGAAAGCTTGCCAATATATTTCATTATCTGGGACAGCTATACTAAATTTGACTTGGGTGGTGCATTGCTTGGTTTCATAAGGTGTTAGATAAGTTCTAGTTGCAAAGGCTAAACCATTGGCAAGGAAATTTTGGTTTCTTGGGATAAAGATAAGTTGGAATTCATCAAATGTTTTTAACAAGTCCATGAAATCATCTCTATAGGCTCTAAGTCTGGGATGTTTAGCACTGTACTCCCCATTTACTTGCCTAATAATCAACTCTGAATCCCCATGGACTTTTATTCTTTTGCCCCCTAGTTTTTTCAATAAATGTAGGCCTAAAAGGAGAGCCTCATACTCTACTTTATTTTTTGTACATTGAAAGTTTAATCTAAATAAATGTCCCTTAGTATGATTGTTTTCAGTTTTGTGTAACCATATGTCTACTCCTGCATCATTTTTAGTGCACGACCCATCAAAATTCATGCTCCAAAGAGGATTGTTTTCAGATTTGTAATTTATTTCATTGGTGTCCTCTTTGTCTTCTTCATCATTCTGTCATGTACATGGGTCTGCACTACGTTTTTCTGTGTTTTGTTCCTCAAGGTATTCAATGTTTTGAGGTTTTACTTCTTGATTTTCATGATCTGCACTTTAAGACCTTTAATCTGTTTGCCGTAAATTTTTGAATCAGCAAACTATTTTTTAATTTCCTTTTTGTTTTCATTCTCATTTATGGCTGTAACTATGTTTGAATGTGAAGTGAATACAACATCTGATGATTTTTCATTGACTAACTCTTGCGCATTAGGAATATCATCATTATAAAAAATAAATGAGTCAAGGTCAGTGTGTATGGTGTTAGCCCCCCCATTAATTTCTTGACAAGCAAGATGGGGGCTAGATTATTGTAGAGCCTTCAAGGAATGCCTTTCCCGTGAAAACCCATCCTCCTTGAAGTCTCTAAGCGCTATGCCTAATACAAGTCCCCTCTGCTGTTCTTTTTCCCTAAGGCCTGCATTTAACCCCTTGTACCCCTGCAAAGGTCCCTTTTTCCTCTCCTCTCCTCCCTTTGACAAAATCCTTCTTTTTCCCCCCTTTTAATTTCCCTGTTAACCCCCTAAATCCCCTCTAAAAATCCCTATACCCTTCGTTTCCTCAGATATCCCCTTCACCTCCCTATCGTTACCTCCCTTGGGCCTAAAAGTGCATTAAAAATGAGTTAAAATGGTGTATTCTATGAATTTGGGTCCTAGCCCCTTTCCCGCTAAGCCCCCCGCACTCCGTCCTTCCATGCGACCCAGCGCCGTGATCAAAGCACTAACCCCGAAGGCGCTAGTCCCATGGGTTTTTCGGGCAATTTTCCATCCGTCGATCCAGTTTAATCGGACGACTATCATTTAACCCGCTACCCTTTGTGTTTCCCCGTTCAAACCTTCGACGCCGCCATTGCCGTCCATTCACATGTTGATCCGACGGTCCACAATCCTCCCGCCGGTGGTCCTTGCCCATGCACTATTCATAAACTGCCTGTTTATTCCGCACCACCTTTGGGCGATGGGCAGTATTTCCCGATAGCCCAGCGATTCCACTTACCTCTCTACGTGTGTCCTCTGTACGACGGCGAAACCATTTTCTCCCCGCGCGTTATCCTTCGGCCAGAGTCACGCAGCGAAATGAATGCCAGTCGTCAAATCTTGCGCGCCCCATCTGACGATCTTCGCTCATCGAAGTCGCGCACTATTTAACTTCCGACTGTCATACCCTGGCCCACCGTCATCGTCCCCCGCCGCATTGTCCATCATTGATTTCCTGTAGGATCGATGATCTAGGTCCGTCTGCCCATCGTTGACTATTCCATCGCTCCCGGTCCCGCCACGTCATCGCCACGTGTACCCACTATACGCTAATTCGCCCCGTTGCATATAACGTTCAAAGTTGAGATTTTTAAGGTTATCTGGTTAAAAAATGTCCATTGCTGCAGTCTGCCATCTACCTCGATTTCCACTTCGCGCTACATCCTCCCACCACAATTCACCATTGTTCCATCATGGCATGGTTCTGAACAGTCGTCCCCATCATCCCCGTCGCGTCCATCATCCCCATGCCTGTTTTCTTAATCCGTTTTCGTTTTTGCAGGGTTATCAAAGGATAATGGCCGCCGTAGTGTACATCTCTGTTTCAAGGACAGGGAGGCTGAAGAAAGATCAGCTACAGTGGCAGAATTTATGAAAAATGACCCAGGAAGGTAAAGACTAGACGTTCATTAAAAGAAACAGGGGTTAAACTCTATGGAAAACCTTCCAGCGCCATTAAAGCTCCAATGCATAGGCAGAGTCAGAGATGGGGCGACAAAATTTTCTAATGCAAGAAAAGGGATTAAGGCACGCTAATGAAGATCTTAAGCCTTGAATCAGCGGTTTAAGAGGCAAAGCACTAGGTTGAAAACCCCGAGGATCGATCAAAGGTTCTGCACGCAAGCAAAAGGTAACATCAAGGTTTGATCGTCAGCAGAATGTTTTTCTTCATCAAAGTACTGTGCGCCCATACAAATTTTATTATGCACAACGCCCCTGAAGGATTTTCCACCAGACAACAGTTCAAAACCACCAGAGCATTGATATGGCAGACTTCTCAGTATTTTATTTCATTTTTGTTTAATCACCACGTGTACCACAGCCGAAACATGTCAAAACCATATCTGGAGAAGATCACTCCTCCATGAAGAGGTGACAGAAATTAAATACTCAGCATTTAAACATAATGGGTCTCGGCCCTGCATTCATTTTCATGTTTAATGTTACTTTTAGTGTTCACCTACCCTCCTCTGTCGATCTTCCGTTCATCCTCTGCTATAAAACACAGAAGAAAATTATTGTAAAGGTTGTTGATGAGATATCAGTGAAACTCAAGCATTTTCCTCTTGAGACAAGTTCTTTGTGTAATATTGTAAGATAGGTTTAGATTTGATGTATTCAGACTGAATGTTCAAGCTATGGGCTATGAAGTACCTGATTGCCGTTGTTTTTAATATAACAAGCATATTTCTTTGGATCCTGATCTAAAGCAGCTGGTGATGTTTTCTTACCTCTGTGTATGATTTCATTTCATTCCATTTCTACTGTCTCACATCAGAAGTTTGGCATAAGATTTACCCTTGATAGGTACCTTATGTTGCTGTTCTCCCAGCCCTTAATGTTTTCTGCTTATATGTGTATCTAAATATTGATTTCAATTGATTTAACCAGTGTAGTGGATGTTATTGCCTGCTCTCTGATGTATGAATTAATGAAATTTATGTTTAGATTTT
This sequence comes from Pinus albicaulis, assembly GCA_034641835.2. Classification (NCBI taxonomy): domain Eukaryota; kingdom Viridiplantae; phylum Streptophyta; class Pinopsida; order Pinales; family Pinaceae; genus Pinus; species Pinus albicaulis. The sequence continues at coordinate 395,588,024 of CM076582.1, read as the reverse complement.
CTTGTGAGGATCTAGTTGGATGTGTTGGGAACACTGGGAGGTCTAGAACCCTGTATCTGCCTCACTAGGTTATTTCCATCTTAATTAGGCATTTCTAAGATCCCTTGTCCTACCTCTGATTTTTTCCAAGAAGGTCTGGAGTTAAATGACCTCTGACCTGATCTATAGATAGAATTGGATGGTTCTCCTTCATTCATTTTCAGTCCTTAATGTTCCATTAACCAATCATCTTGCAAGATCCACATGCTCTAGATGACTAGCCCAACTGAAATCTTGCACATTGATTACAAATAAATCCTTTCTTGACTCCATAGCCCAATGGCCTTGATGTTCTCTGAATCATCTACCTCTACCTAAATTCCTTCATTTCTCATCCTTGCCTTATATTGGACCCTTCCTTCCCAATTCCCAACAACCAAACACAAACAATCAAACAAACAACCCTAAGCCTACAGCTAACCTAAAATCATAACTTAGAGCTTCAAAGACATACACTTTGACTCACATAGAGAGATCCCTCTCTGGACCTAGGAGGGCTAGATCCTAAGGTCTGAAAGTGGTTCTATGTTGTCTCATCTTTTGGTCTTGTCAACCTAGCCAAAACATGGGAACCCCAACATATGGAATAGAGAGAAGAATTCTCTGGTATTTCTTGATTACTCACAATGTATTTCATGTTTGTTTCCCTATAGAGTCTTCTAGGTTGACTGAAGATAGGGATGGTGGTATAAGTCATATCAATCTGCATAGCACCTTGTAACTTAGCCCCCCATGATCTTGAAAGGAGTATGCCATATTTGGGGGGTATATCAGCCACTACAATGTACATTACTAAGCTCTTGGCTAGTATTTGGGCTAAGTTAACACACAGATCCTTTATTAGGCCTAGGCATCTCACCCTACTTGAGTCAAAGGAATATAAGCCCTTGTAGGGACTAGTTACCTCTAAGCCTAATATTTCCATTATTACCTTGGGCATGAGGTTGTGTGATGCTCTTGAGTCAAGCATGGCATTGTGTAAAATATTATCATGTATGTTCAAACTGATGTAAAATGGAGGGGTGTTTCCTTCTTGAAATTTTCCTTCAACTTTTGGTCCAAATATGAGCTCTGGGGTATCATCATTTAAGTTGACAATGTCATGAACATATTCTATGTTCAGATCTTTCAAAATCTGACCTCTTTATACATTTTGAGTGACTAACTCAGTAAGTGGGACAGAGATTTTGATTTTGGATATTTCATTCTCTAGGCTAAAAGGAATCTGATTTTTTGAAATGTTTGATTCAGCCTTGTTAGTCACTCCCTGTTTAGCAAAATCAGCTTGCTGATTTTTAGTATTTACAGCACCTAAAATAGTTTTTTTAGGAGCATTAGTTGAGGTGCTAGTGCTATTGGGGTTAACACTCTGTTTTTCATTAGCTTGGGTGATTTTCCCTTTGTTTGAATTAGAAATTACGGCCACTTTTTTATGAGTTTCTGTTGTCTTTTTGGGAACATTTTCAGGGTTGTTTTTGGCAGATTTATCAAAGGTTTTGTTCCAGGCAGTTTCTTGATTCTTTCTACTTCTCAGGTCATATCGTTTAGGTGATCCTATGATGGTATTTTCAGAGTATTGTTCATAATAGTCAGTTTATGTTCTTCTGTCATCATAAGGTGTATATAGACCTTGTTTTATTTCATGGAGGAAAACAAAATCCTCATTGCTTACTCCCAGCATGTTTATGTTGTGATCCTTTGTTTGTTCATTAGTTTCTTCATCCTCATTTAAATAATTTTCTTGGAAAGGAGGTCTGATCTGTTGATCATCCTCTCTTTTTCTGTTTTGAGGTTGGTTTCTTCTAAAGTTCTGATTCTGACTTTGAGATTGATTTCTATTTTGGGGAGCTTATTGATTTCCTCCATCATTCTCTCCATTTTTGAACTAGATGCGAAAGGTGCAGTTTCCTCCCTAAATGATACTTTCTTTTTCATTCCTCATCCTAGCTCTTTTCTCAATCAAATTTACTTCCACAGCAAGATCTCTGTTCTGCATGTCTTCCAGAGTCAAGGGATATCTTTCCCTTAGCTAATAGGCCATTTCAAGATCAAATCCTTCAGGGAATTTGGCTAAAGCTTAGCCTTGTGGAGGTTTCAAATCTGGGGGTAGGGCATTATAAACACTATTGAATCTAGTGCAATAATTTTGAACACTTTCCCCAGTGTTTCGTTTGAGGTTGTTGTAATCTGAAAGTATTTGGAGAGGGTTTTTTCTGACTTCCCATTTGTTTAGGAATGACTGATGGAGAGCTTGGAGGTTATTAATACTGTTAGGGGTTAAGATTTTAAACCATTTTCTTGCCTTTCCCCCTAAAATTTGAGCAAATAATCTGAGTTTGATAGTTTCATCATCTATCTCATTTCTATCAAAATAGTCATTCATCTTGTCCACATGTTGTGAAGAAGTAGTAGCACCTCTGGCATCATATAATGGAATTTTGGACTGATATTCCTGTGGTAGATTGACTAAAGGTAAAGGACGAACTAGGGGAGCATACCATGTTGCCATGATAGGAGGTTGTGGAAAAAATCGGGGGTTTACAGGTGGAGGATGTAAAATAAGAGGGGGTTGATGGAATGGAGTGGTTTGAACAGTGTATGTATGGGTAATAGTAGTATTTGGACCAGAAAAAGACTGTTGAGTAGATATATGGTGAGAAAAACCAAAGTTATGAATGAAATGAAGGTCAGGTGGAGTGGTTTCTCTACTACCAGGATGTTCACCACTATGTTGGGGTGACTATGGGGACTCAAAGTCTATCTGATCGATATCACTAAGTGACTTAGTTATGGATGGGTTTCTTAATTCAACTTGTGTATTTTGTAGAGCTAAGAGGTTTCTAGGGATAGAATTAGCTCTATGAATTGGTCTGATAACAGTTGGTGTCTTAGAATTAGGAGATTTACTAAGTATACTTTCTGGATTATCAACTGTCTTAGGGGGATTTGGGTCAGGATAGGCTCTAGTATAAATTATTCTAGAACCCATTATGTTGTGTTTTTAGACCCAAATGATAAGAAAATTTTAACCAAGTATGACAATATTTAATAGGCTAACTGATATTTTAACAAGAAAAATTTAATCCTCAAAGTTTCCTTAACTGAGTTTGTATGATGTTATGATAGAAATGGGTTTCCCAGTGGAGTCTTTAAGTTAATTCAAAATTGTGGAGTCGCCAGGTGGAAATTTTTAGCTTTGGGAGGTAAAAAATTTTATGGTCCACCACCACTAATTGGTCTGAATACCAATCTGAAATGTTTTGGGTTTTTATGAGTTTTTAACAGTCCTGCGGTTATGAGAGCGTCCTATATCTGCTTCAACACTTAGCTACGGTGATGAGACAAACAGAGTCAACTCTATGACTCACTGGCTAATTTCTCCAAGGTTTGATGAGGGTCTGTATGAATCCTAAGTACTTATATTGTCACTAATTTAAACAGGTCCTATCATGATCGCCAACATCCTTGGTAGTTCCTGAAGAAAGCTGATCTTCTCAAATGAATGTTGAGTGTTTTCTTAAGGGCTTTTTACTTGGAAGAATTCCCCAGTATGGTCACCAGTCTATTAGGACTCCATAGTTTGCAAGATTGACAAATACAAACGTTGTAGAGCCTACATCAAAACCAATTTGGAATTTGAGGATCTAGCCATCCTAGATTCAGAGAGGGATCTCTTTATATACATGCTTTCAAAAGATATTTCTTTAAGCTTAAGTATGATTTTAGGCTAGTTATGAAGAACAAGGTTGTTTGTTTTGGTTGGGCAGGATAACATGAAGATGAAGGAAATTTGTATGAAGGGTGAAGGTGCAAGTAAGTGAAAGAATGTTCAGCTGATAAGATAAGTAAGAAACAATATCAATCCATTGGGCTATGGAGTCATATTAGGATTTAATTGCACAGCAAGGTTCAAGGGTGGTCCATGGGGAAATTCATCTATGTCAAAGGATCTCTTTAAGTTGATTTTATGGAATGAAACACTAAGAAAGTGATGAAAGAAACAAACACACAAGAAAGACAAAAGACAGCCTAAGATCAAGTAAGTACTTTTAAACTATCTTGCTTTTGGCATGCATTTTAAAGGAAAGACACAAAAGTAACCTAAGATCGGGTATGTACTTTTAAACTAGCCTGTTTTTGACATACTTCCAAGAGAAAACATTAAGAAAAAAAGAATAGCTTAAGATCAAGTAAAGAACTTTAACTTAGCCTGCTTTCAGCATATTCTCAAAGAAAACATTCAAGGTAAACATAAAAATAATTCTAAGATCAAGTAAGGACTTTTAACCTAGCCTGCTTTCGACATACTTTCAAGGGATCTTTTCAAAGAAAATGTTAGAGATAAACTAGAGGACAGGGCTAACCATAAACTTCTCTAGCTCAACTTTAATAAGCAAACTTTTCAAGAACATTCAAAGACAATATCTCAAGTTGTACTCAGGAAACATGGGCTTACCAACACTTCACTAGTTATACTCTATTGAATTATCCTCAAATAAACAATCAGCAGAAAACATAAAGGATAAAGATTTATCAGTGAGATTTAGGGTACTTTCAAAAGTAAATCCTGATCTATGTTTGTTGTTCTTTATCAGAGAAAGTGGACAGAATGAAAACACAAATAAAATAACAATTACAGTGAGAATAACATCACCATTGACATAGACCAGGATCCCATAAATTAGCTATTTGTATTTGATGTTCAAACCATTTACAATCTTCAAGAACAGTGGGTCTTCACAGCTTCAAACTCATCATCTCAACTTATGTTTCTTCAATTCCTAATAGAGCTATAGCATGCTTCAATAGCTATTTACATTCAACAAGCATCCAAAGACCAACCTGTATACTGTCTTCTAGAGAAGTATTTATAGAAGAATGAGGAGGTGGAGTGAAAGAAAGGCCTATCAGCTCAATTAATTCAAATTTAGTGCTTCTTGGCCTTGGAAGGGCCAAATGGAGAAGTTATGACATGCATTAACTCTGCTAATTGATTATTACATTAAAGTTCATCAACTTCAGTCACTTTTGTTGACTTTGGGGGATTTTTGTAGGCTGACCATTAATTCTGAGTTGTCTCTGACAAAATATCTCTGACTGTGTATTCATTGTGTATTCTTTTGAGGAAATAAGCCTGTGGGTGGCAGTTTTTGGCTTTAATTGCCTCATTGATGTGGCATTTGGAGGCTTCTTAGTTGATTTGTCGACTTATGTGGCTTTTAAACATTGGTTTAACCCTGGTTCTGCATTTTTAAGGCTTTATAATCATCTTCAGAGCCTTAAACCTTTTCAACTAACTTTATCTTCAAAAACTGTGCTTTATTCCTTTAAACTGTGGGATTATGTCTTTTGATTTTTCAACTTTCCGCTTTAATCCTTTGTGTTTAATTCCTGATACTATTTCCTTATCTTTATTAACTTCATTTGTTCACCAACAGGTGCTTTCTTTGTGCGCTGGAGGCTTTCACTAAGTAAACAAATGCTCATGAAACACAGGAAAAACATGAATTTTGCACCCTTTTTTGTCCCTTCTTGCTTTTAATCAGACTCTGAGGATTGTCACCCTCAGTCTCTGTCCCTTTATTGAACTGTGGGATGGATTTGTATCATAAAAACACCATGAAACCTGCAAAAATACAAATTATTATAAAACCCTGCGGTATTGGCATACACTACTTACAGAGGGTCAAAGGAGGTGGAAAGGAGCAGTGAGGAGGAGTGGAGGAGGTTTCATGGGGAAAAACCCACGAAAACCAGTTTAAAAACTATATTTGGCGCGAAAATGGGCAAAGTGGTTTCTAGAAAACCATCGGCGGTTTTCGTGCAATGAATACGTAGTAAGCGGTTTTCAATAAAACTAACGCGATCCAATTAAAATGCGCCACGCATCCTCCACAAACCACTCTTTTCGCACAGTTAACGTTCGATTGATTTTTTTGGGAAATGAGTGCGAAATAGATCGTAAGCCATTGGATCTGGGGGTACAGATCCAACGGTTAGAGAGGAACGTGATGGGAAAGGTGCGTGGCGGGAGCTTTAGTGGAAGCCAGGTGTCAGCATAGGATTGGGGAAAGCGACGGGGTAGAAAAGGCTCATGCATTTGGGGTTCGATGTAAAAAAAGGTAAGGGGGGAAGAAAAAAGGGAACGCTGATGGCGCGATGGTGATGGGGCTAAGGTTTAGTGCAGGAGTATAGTCCTGTGGAGGAATATGTGACCACGGGCCAGAGAAAGAGGGGCCAATCACATCGGCGAGGGGAGGGGGAGTGACGTGATGATAATATAATAGCGTCGATGTGATGGGGGCTAGAAATGTGGGGCTTGAGCATGGTCCCATGGAGGATCAAGAGACCAGGGGCCAAGGAAAAAGGGGTCGATCGTATCGGTAGGGAAATAGGGTGAGGGGAGGAAGAACGCGATAATGCCGATGTGATAAAAAGTTGCAATGCAATGAGCGCTAGCACCATGTCACAGGGATTTGGTTATATGACATAGAAGGACTTGGGGGCTAAGCTGAAAGGGGTTAAAAAACCCAACTCTTTAAATAAAAGAGAAGAACAAGGTTTTAGTGAGTTTTTTGAGTTTTTTAGTGTTCTGATAGGTAAAATAGGGGTTTTCTAAACCAAAAGAGGGGGTTTTCATGGTTTAAAAGGATTTTTAGAAATATAATTATGGGTAAATAAGAATAAAAAATGAGACTTTTCAGGGGAAAATGGAGGATAATAAAATGGAAAAATGAGTGAAATAGGCATTTTATGAAGATGAAAATGGGTGGAATGAAAAAATGGAACCTTTTAGGAAACAGTTTTCTTTGGGAACAGTAGGCTTACTTGGTGGATTTATTTTAAGGGAACAATAGTATTTTGAAGGGAACAATAGGCTAAGGAACATCAGCTTAGGGAACAACACTATTAAGGAACGACAGGGTAAGGAACAGAAGTAAGGAACAACGCTGCTAAGGAACAGTAGTAAGGAACAAAACCGTTAAGGAACAACAGTGAAGATTAATCTTTTTAGAAAGGAAAATAAGGCTTCAAGAATGAAAAAATTTTCTTTGAAAATAATCTCTTGAAAGCTCAAGATCTGTTTTAGCCATCATTTGCTATGACAAAAATTTACTGATGGCTAACAAATCCCCTGACAACAGACCTCTTCCAAGTGCCCAGCATGAAGGCAAACCTGCTCTTGTTACTTTGTCCAATGATTTATCAAACTGACTTACTTCTTCTTTGATTTCTATCAACTTCTTTTCTGTGGCTTTCCTGTGATAATTCTTGACAATCATCTTATTAATCTCTACTGCATATAGGATTCTATCTTTAATCTCATTTTCATCTAATTCTTGATCTGTTTTGGAATTAATAAAGTCAATGAATATTTTTTCCTAAATAGCCCTATTGATTGTCTTCTGTCTATCTTCCATTACTTGTTCTTCAAATTCTCTGATAAGGCTTTTCTCTTCTGCAACCACCATCAAAAAGCTCCAAATTGACTTCATTTCAAAAATGATATCATTCCAAATGATATCTTTTACCTATATTAAATATATGTTCCCTTTCAATTTTTCTTTAAGACTTTTGATCTCAGCATTAGCATTCTGACTGTCCATTTTGTATTTACTGGCTTCATTTTCTGCAGCTTGAATAATCTTCGATGTAGTCTCTAGATCTGCTTGAGCCTTTTTCCGATCCCTTTCCGCCATTTTCAATTCAGTATTCAATTGAGAAATTTGTGCTTTTGGATCTTCATTACCTGAAGGAAAAACAAAAGTACAAGTATGACTATCAATATGATTTTGCAGTGATATTGCAATTTGTTTTATTTTGGAGATTTCCTCCTCCTTTTGCATAAGCTGTTGTAGAATCTTTTCCTTCTCGTTCTCCACCTCTAGAACCTCTGCAACCTTTGAATCCTCTCCTGTAGGTAATTTTATATTTTTCTTCAATGTAGATATCTCTGTTTCAGCACTTTGCAGAAGTTTCTGTACAACAGTCTTATCATTAGGGTCCACTCCAATCTTTACTATAATTTTCTTCAGCTCCTCATTCTAAATTGTTAAAGCCCTAGAGTTGGCTTTCTCTAACTTTAACTGCTTAATTACTTTTCCAAGCATATTCTCTTCTTTCATTGCCATAACATTAGTATTTTTCAGTTCATTTACAATCAACTGACCTGTTTGTATATGTAGGTTCACCTTATCCAACAATGGGATCTTTTTCACATCTACAGTCACATTTACAGTATTGAAATTACTAGAAGAACCAATTGACATGTCAGTATGATGTGACAAGGAAATTATGAATTGATCTTTCTCAAGATCCATGGCAGTCAAAAGCCTTGTTTAATCTGGAGCAATCTAATATTCGGCTTGGGCCTCGATACCGGCTTTCATCTTCTGGTTCCTCTCTGCAATTTGGGAAAACATCTGTTTGATCAACAGTACTTATTCATGAGAGGTCTCATGTCTTCTGGGTGAAGCAGGAACATTTTTTTCCTCTCCCAATTGTAAAGAAAAACGAGGCTGATTATATGCATGCTCGTCATTAAACTTTGTCCTTTTCTCAGCTCCTTGCTCCTCATCTTCTAAATCGACTATTATTTCTTTACTTCTTTTATTAGACTTTTCTGATATGATAGGATTTTGAATATTTGAACCTGTTGAACTCATTACACCTTTGCTTGCTATCTTCTCTAAATTCGGCCTGCTTTCATGAATGAAAGCTGAATATCAATTCTCAACTCTTCTATTGGAAATTACTCTGTGAGGGTCATAAGCCCATCTTTCCCCTAACAGCAAATGCATCTCATCTAGCATTCTAGTAACCTCCTCAAATTCCTGTCTCATTTTAACTATGAAAGGACCTATAGCCATGGGCAGTTTCAACACATGTCCCTTTTTCATGGGCACAAAGTGAAATTGATCAACATTTAGACTTTGTCGAATAAATTCCAAAGAAAATAGCCTCATGGGAACAAATACTGGAAGTCTATAAGGCTCAAAACTTGCTCCATACAACCTAATTTCTGAATAATCCTAAAAAACAAACCAATCTCCAAATTTACAGTTTGCCCCTAAATGCAAGAATTCTTGAGTTTTGGGTAAAAACCAAGGGGGAAGGAACTCCATTCAAGACTTTATATGCACTTGACATGAAATAACTGGCAACATCAAGCAATCCAATTTCATTTTGCTCTCTCCTCACTATATATTTCTAGAAAACTACAGATTGCCTCTTCTTATTCATATCCATAATATTCAGACCTAGATGCATAAATTCCTCCACATTTTGATATAAGAACAACTAAATGATTAATGAAGGAAATCTGAAAGAACCTGTTAATGATAGGCTCATTAGCTTTGAATTTACTGCTTCATGCTAATAGGATGGAATATCCAGCACCATTCCTGGCTTCATCATCATGGAAAAGATCCCTAACATTGATTTTTCCACCATAGTGTCATCATATTTACCCATAATTTTTGCAATGCTGCTTAGTACTGACTGAACCTCAATATCAAAAAATTTCATAGGAAAATCCCTGTTGTCATGCTGAAATTGTTGTGTCTTAGGATTTAGAAAATGAATAAGCTGATTGAAGTCTTGACCTGCAAGGTTATCATAACACGGTACCAAAGAATCATCGGAGAATTGAACACATGACTCCAACTCAGGGTACCAAAGGGCTTGGCAGATTAACTGGGCAGATACTTGAAAAACATTCTCTCCTTGACAATTCATCACAAAACATTTTCCAGGGTACATAATGGAAACCAACCAAGATATTAATTCAAGAAAAATATGGGTTCTAGGGATACATGCAGACAACAAACCAGACTTTGCCATGGCAGCAGAAACCGGAGAAGCTTTGTCATTGAAGAGAACTTGTTGGTATAACGGAAGATGAATCAGGGAAAAATTTGTATCTTGGATATCCCTCTCGGTATCCATGAGAGGGATATGACTAGTAGAACCCGACAGAGATGAACTCTTAGCCATAATTCAGAACTACGACAACAGACGACTTACAAGGTGGCTAAATTTTGATAAGGTGACGAAAAATTGAACAGGACGCAACAAAAATTAATCACAAATATCAACTTAATCCAAATTGGCTTCGGGAAAATTGTGAATTTCATTTAAATAGGTGGCTTGACCTTTAAAATTAAATTATGACATGACGCACCAATGAACCGTTGAGTTCACCTAACGTGGAGGGTAGCTATGAACAACTCAACACCTTATGTCACTGCAAGGGGTCTCGGGGTACAGAGAATTATTTTGTCTTGTGCCCCTACATTCAATCTCCACTGCCCATCTATGTTACTCCCATGGTCAACATGGTCAACTGCGGAGGCACCCTTTATTTTAACTCGTGCGCTTGTTGTGCCCGAGGGTTGAGTCCTTTGATCGGTGTTGAAGAAGTCATCGCATCCCGCTCAATAAATTAATCGAGTTTTAATCTTCAGGACAGGACCCACGAGTGTAATGCCTAAAGTATTAAAAATTTCAACTCTAATGCGATGAACCAAAATATTTTAATGCCTAAAGTATAAAGATCTTAATACTTTAACATGTTTTAACAATTTTCCATTTTTTTTTTTGTATTTTCAAAATTGAAAATAAAAGGATATTGCAAATGATCCAAAACAGGAAGTAAAAATTGAATGAAATAAATTTTCCAGATTATTATTTTCTTCTGCATGCTCTTCTTTATGCAATTTTCTGGAAGATACACATCTTCTTCCTGGTTCCATTTCTGTATTAGAAGTTTCATAATATACCCTTCTGGCTCTAATACCAATTTGGAGCAGTGGCTTCCTCCAATGGAGAAATGAAGCTTAATACCATTGTTCTTTACCACCTGTATGAATATGTGTACATGTTTCAAGTGTTCTTCAGTGCTCTTGGAGAAGATCAGGACATTGTCAGTGTATACTATTAAAAAATCAAAATAGTGTTTGAAGACTTCAGCCGTTACCTTCTAAAATTTTTATGGAGCATGATTTAACCCAAATGACATAACATTCCATTCATAATGTCCCGAAGGGACACTAAAAGCAATTTTGAATCTGTCTTATTCTTTGATAGAAACTTTCCAAAATCCATACTTCATGTCGAATTTAGAAAATATTTTAGCTCCTGCTATTCTGCTTATCAGGCTACCCTTATGTGGAATTAGATAGGTGTCATCTACTAAAACTGTATTTAGGGGTCTGTAGTTTATTACCAATCTAGGAATCCCCCTAATTTGTTTAGAATTCTTATTCACATATAATCCATAACCATTCCAGGGACTGTTGGATTATATAATGAGCTTGTGCTACAGAATGTCCGAAAACTCCTTTTGACAAAGTTTTCTGTATTCATTATTCACCAGGATTTCTCTACTTTTGCATGGCTTACCTTTGTATTCCTCTTTGTAGGGAAATTTTACTTTATATTGTTTCCTCTGCCATAAAGCATTAGGATCTTCTGCATGGAATTTTTCTTCTAATTGTTTCTTTAATTCTGCAATTCTTTTCATAACCTTGGGAAATTTAAGTTGTTCTTCAATCCTTAGAGAGGATTTAAATTTTTTCAGTTCTTCTATCTTCTTATGTTTCATACTTACCTATTGCATGGCCTGTACCATAGTAGAATATCTTGGTGTTGAGACATATGGAAGAGTAATAGTCTGAAAATATCCTCTATCATCAGGAACATAAATAAAGTATCTAGTTGAGCCATCAGGCAATCTAGCTTAACCATGTGGTTCTACAGCAGTAAGAAAAACATTTCCTAGTATACACTCAACAGGAATATTACCAACTGCAAATTTCAAGCTGATATAATGTTTTTCAAAACAAATTGTAGCCTTATAAACTTTATATTTGAATTCTTGGGTTCCTAGTCTTGTGACTTCTCTATGTGTTGTTGTCCAATATTTTGTTGGAATCGGATCTTTATTCAGAACATTAATATCTTCTCCTGAATATATCAATGTTATTAGAGAAAATATTTGGCCTTCAATGTTGATATATAACAACACATGGTGTTGTGGATATTGAATATTCATTATCTTCATACTTCCAAAGCCCAGTAAGTCTTCATGTATTTTTTCATAAATCTCAACATTGGGATTTTTGAATAATTCTGAATCTTGTGCTATGTAACCTTTTTCTAAGGTTGAGACTTTTTTCTTTAGTTCTGATACCTCTTTCTTTAGACTATGAATTTCTTGGCTAACTTCACCTAGATTCATGGTTCTATGTTTGGCATACTGTTAGTTTCTCTGAAATGACTTTGTATTTTTGTCATAAGAAGAAGCATCTACAAATAAATATTTGGATGAAGTAGATTTAGAGGTACATCCTGATTTTTGTGCATAGTTTGCAGAAAATCCTCGAGGATATTTTGTAGAAATTATATGCACTAAGCATGCATATGTCGAACATCCACTTGATCTCACACTATTTAACTTTATGCAAGATACTGAATCTATTCCACTTGTTAATCTTTTTCGAAAAAATTAACAAGTGGAATAGATTCAATATCTTGCATAAAGTTAAATAGTGTGAGATCAGGTGGATCTTGGACATATGCATGCTTAGTGAATTTAATTTCTACATGGTATCAGAGAATTTTTGATTGAATATTGCAATTGTGAAGTGAGTTTGTGCTGGTGGACAATTCAAATTTGCTACAGAAGATTCTTGGTGCAGAAATCGAGTATATATTGAAATGTCTTTCAACGGGTTGAGATTGGAGTATTCCCTTGATGGGAGCTCGAATTACATAGCTTGGAAGGATATGATGGAGGCGGTGCTAGAGGATAATGGGCTGAAGGAGTTCATCGATAGCGATGTTCCTAAGCGGGGATCTAGCGATGCTGCATTACTTGATGCATGGAAAAAGAAGACTACAAAGACGAGGAGGATTCTGTTGGAAGGTGTGAAGGACCACATTGTGTCCAGCCTTCATGGGAAAGCCACTCCATTCTTAATGTGGAAGGCTTTAACAGACTTGTTCCAAAGCAGAAGTGACCAGAGGAAGTTGGCGCTTAAAGACAAGCTCAGAAAAATAAAAATTGGATAAGGCGACAGTATTCCAAAATACCTCACGAAGTTTGTCCACTACAAGGATGAACTAGGAAGTGTGGGGGTTACTGTTGATGAAGAACAATTGGTGAGCTTGGATCTCCTTGGGCTTCTGAAGAGGTTTCTTAGCTACGAAGACTCTGTCAATGGATGGGAGAAACTGCCAGGATGGGAGCGACTTTGGTCGGATCTTGTGCAGGAGGAGATGAGGTAGGGTACCAGGGACGGATCTTCATCGAAGAATGAAGATGAAGAGAATTGTGCTTTGGCTACCAAAGAAAGGAAAGGGAAGGGGAAGAAAAATCCTTCTAAATCCGGTGTGAAAGGCAAGAAGCAGGACTTTTCCAAAGTGAAGTGTTTTCACTATCATGAGCATGGACATTTTGCCACTAACTGTCCACAGAAAAAGAAGAATAAGTAGGTTGATAGATCTGTAGCTAGAGAGGCCTTAGCCTCACAATTTGAACTTGATTTTTCCTTGATCGCATGCTTGGTTTCAAGCTGCATGGGATTGGTGTGGTATCTTGACAGTAGTGTGTCTTTCCATATGACAGGAGACAAAGAGTTGTTTAGTGACTTGGAGGAGAAGGACCTCCAGATGAATATAGATATGGGCGATGATGATCAGTACAGTGCGACAGGCATTGGGACCATTACCTTTGAGAGGGAGTCTGGTAATCCATTGTTGTTGAAGAATTTCATGCATGTTCTAGGTCTAAAGAAGAACTTGGTCTCAGTCACATTGCTGGAAGACAAGGGTTATGATGTTGAGAATGCAGCAAGATGATGGAGCTTAGTGAAATGAAGTCGCCTTCACTAAGTGTGCCCGCAGGCGAATTCTGGCGCAAAGTCTATTTTTAGACTATGTCTATTTTTAGACATATGGAGCATGGTTCGGGGATTCCAGTTTGAGATTCTTGGAGCATTGGTCATGTTGGTAAAAATATATGGGACTCTATTTTTGTGACCTATAGGTCGAAGAGGTCGAAGTCTATTTTTAGACTGCCTCTCCTAAAAATAGGGAAGTCAAATATTATTTACCCTTAATAATATTTGGACTATAAACAACAGTTTACTCTCTTGGAGCACTTCAGTTCGAGCCTTGGAAGTGGCTCATGCATATGACAGAGGAATCATGTGATTCCCAAGGGTTTGATGGCACATGCATGGTTGACTTCAGTTAGGACTTCAGTGGCAGAAGTTTGGTGGAGTTAATGAGATAGATAGCGGAGTTGTGTTCTGTTTATTTTAGTTGAACTAGTTGAGATTAGTTTAACTAGCTAATCAATTAGTTATGAGTGGAGTGAATTAAATATTATTTAATCCATTAATTAGTAACTCATTATTCAACTCAAGAACACATCAGTTCACTACAGTGCATGATCAGTTCAGTGGAGACCAGTGAAAGAGGTAGATGAAAGGGTGGAGTTAGCTATCAGTGGCGACATCAGTTGTGCATGAGATTTGCACCACACTTGGAGGAATTTCCCATGATGATTGCGCTGTAAAGCCAAGGAGATTTGAACCTTGGATCTCTATTTAGACAGGCCATGATTGCGCAATAGAGGCAAGTCAATTGGCGGTGAGTTTTGAACCAGTAACCTGTTCAAAATTGAGCTAGATTGTGTGTAACTTCATGAGATAGTATTGAGTACTTGTGAGGAGTATTGTACTGAGTTTGTTACATGATTTCTCCATTATAATATACACAATAGCTGCGGGGTTTTCAGCTATAAGCTTTCCCCATACATACTGTGTTAATGTGTATGATGATTTGATGTGTTATCGCTTGATTTTATTTCCGCATGTTTGATGATCTTAGTGGAAGAGATTATGTGTTGAATATAAATTCGAATTGTATGTGATCATGATAGTCTCGGTGGATAATTAATCATTATTCAGCAAATTTCTACATGGTATCAGAGCTATTGAAGCAGAGATTGATCATCAAAGTGATTACAAACTTATTTCAGTAGACAGAGTCTGCATGCGGGCCAGGTAGCCTCCGGATTCATCTTTCTTCGGAAAGTGAAAGATCTGGTAAATGCCCCTTGCAGTTAATCTCTGTGCTAGAAATAATTTGTTCTCACAGATCTAGAGCAGCTGAGCTTTGAGGTGGAATTCGAAATTTTTTAGCAGTTTTGTTTTCTTGGTGCCGGTGTTGAAAATGTCTTTCAACGGTTTGCGACTCGAATATGCTCTTGAAGGCAGTTCGAATTATGTTGCATGGAAGGATCACATGGAGGCAGTATTAGAAGATAATGGTCTGAAGGAGTTCGTAGATACGGATGTCCAAAAGCCCACTGATGTAGCTGAAGTCGATGCATGGCAAAAGAAGATGGCGAAGTGTCGAAGGATCTTGTTGGAGGGCGTCAAGGATCATATTGTATCCAGCCTGCATGGAAAGGCTACTCCATATTTAATGTGGAAAGCTTTGACGGATCTATTCTAGAGTAAGAGCGACCAAAGGAAGCTGGCGCTCAAAGATAAGCTCAGGAACATCAAGATGGAGAAGGGTGACAGTATCGCCAAATACCTCACTAAGTTCACTCAATGTAGAGATGAGCTGAGAAGTGTGGGGGTGACTATCGAAGACAAGGACATGGTTGACCTGGCTCTCCTTGGTCTTTCGAAGGCTTGGCACTCATATCAAGATAGTGTCAATGGTCGGGAGAAGCTGCCGGGATGGGAGCGCCTTTGGGCGGATCTCATGCAGGAGGAGATAAGGAGGACTACTCGAGATGGATCTTCATCGAAGGGAGCTGATGAAGAAAACTGCGCTTTGGTTGCCAAAGCAAAGAAGGGGAAGGGTAAGAAAACCTCTCATTCTGGTGCAAAGGGCAAGAAGCAGGATATGGCGAAAGTGAAGTGTTTTCACTTCCATGATCACGGACATTATGCTACCAATTGTCCAAAGAAGAAGAAGAACAAGCAAGCGGGAATATTTGCAGATGGAGAAGCTTTGGCTTCACAGTTCGAGCTTGACTTTTCACTGATCGCATGCTTGGTTTCAAGTGTGATGGGATTGGTATGGTTCTTGGACAGCGGTGCGTCATTTCATATGACGGGAGATCGGGATTTGTTCTCAGATCTGGAGGACAAATATTTGGGTGTGCACATCGAGATGGGCGATGATGGTAGATACAGTGCGATTGGTATCGGTACCATATCCTTTCAGAGGGAGTCTGGTAAACCCTTTGTATTGAGGGATGTCATGCATGTACCTGGATTGAAGAAGAACTTGATCTCTGTGGCGATGTTGGAGGATAAGAGGTATGATGTGGTCTTCAGCGAAGGAAAAGCCTTCCTGCGCAGTAAGACTACTGGAGAGACCCGGAAGATAGGGGTTCGAACCAAGAACCTTTATCAGTTGTAGGTAGATGGTTGCGCAGCTATGGCATGCAAAGCAGGAGAAGTGGTGAGCCGGGATGATGAGGGCGAACTGTGGCACAGGAGATTGGGCCACCTTCACCATGGAGCTTTGAAGATTCTGCAGCAGATTTCTATTGGGCTTCCTAAGGGCACCCTTGCGCAGTCAGATCAGTGCAAGGGGTGTACTTTAGGGAAGTATGTGAAAGCCACCTTTCACGAGAAGGATAGTCGTGCCACGACAATCCTTGAGAGAGTTCACACAAACGTGTGTGGTCCTTTCTCAGTTGCTTCGACAGCAAAGCACAAGTATTATGTGATCTTTGTTGATGATTTCTCTCGAAAGTGCTGGATCTTCTTCATGCAGAAGAAGAGCGATACATTCGCGAAGTTCTGTGAGTTTAAAGCACTGGTCGAGGAGTCGGGGAAGAAGGTGATTGCTCTAAGGAGTGATAACGGTGGTGAATTCATCTCGGCTGAATTCAAGGAGTTCTGCAGCGCAGAAGGGATTCGGAGAGAGCTCATCGCACCCCATAACCCACAGCAGAACGGGGTGGCTGAGCGGAAGAACAGAACGATCGTGGGTGCTGCACGGGCGATGTTGCATGATCGGGGCCTACCCCTTCACTTGTGGGCTGAGGCATGCAATACAGCAGTGTATGTGCAGAACCGTTGTCCTCACAAGGTTCTTGGCATGAGTACACCAGAGGAGGCTTATTCTGGCAAGAGGCCTAATATTTCCCATTTGCGGATTTTTGGTTCTCTTGTCTACATGCATGTGACGAAGGATGCGAGAAGGAAGCTAGATCCAACTGCTGAGGTTGGAATATTTGTGGGGTACACTGATACACCTCACAACTATCGGGTGTATGTGCCAGACAGTCGCAAGACTGTTGTGCGACGGGATATAAAATTTCGGGAGGAGAAAGCCATGCAGTGTTCGCTTGAGAGGGAGCTACACTTGCATGCAGATGAGGAGCTGTTAGTTCCTAAGGAGGAGCTTCCGGATGTGGATCAGCCACAAGAGGAGGTTCAAGAGGTGGAAGAAACCACCCATGCAGTGCCAACCATCAGAGGGCGCATGCGCACTACAGAAGCTGAGCGACTGGCTCGAGATGTAGAGAAGGTTGTAGGACCACCTACAGCACAGCGCAAACAGAGGCAGTCACCGGATCGGTACACTGGATACATGGCTCTTGTGAGTCGATGTGTTGTGACGGAGCCATCCTCTTTTGAGGAAGCTGTGGAGGAACCCGCATGGGTTGATGCCATGATCGAAGAATATGATTCGATCGTCAGGAACAGTGCATGGGAGATTGTCCCTAGACCGGTGGGGAAATCAATGGTGGGTTCGCGATGGATCTACAAGGTGAAGCAGGCAGCTGACGGGAGTGTGGAGAAGTACAAGGCGAGATTTGTCGCCCGTGGCTTTTCACAGATCGAGGGGATCGATTATGAGGATACCTTTGCACCTGTCGCAAGGTACTCTTCCATACGGACGATCCTTGCTCTCTCAGCGCAGATGGGGTGGCACATTCATCAAATGGATGTGAAGACTGCGTTCCTCAATGGAGTTATTGAGGAGGAGGTGTACATAGAGCAGCCTGAAGGTTTCAAGATCTTCAGCAGTGAGTCGCATGTGTGCTGACTCAAGAGAGCACTGTATGGGCTAAAGCAAGCACCTCGTGCTTGGTACACTCGGATAGACAGCTACTTCATCGGGCTTAGATTCTCCAAGAGTGAGGCGGATCTTAACCTGTACCAGATTGTGGTGGAGGGGAAGTTGTTGATCATCGTACTGTATGTAGATGATCTGATTTTGACTGGCGATGAGCAGTTGATACTTTCATGCAAGGAGGATCTTGCACGAGATTTTGAGATGAAGGACTTGGGCATCCTTCATTATTTCCTGGGATTGGAGATTTGGCAGCACAGCGGAGGACTGTTTGTTTCTCAGGGCAAGTATGCCCGGGAGATTCTGGAGAGGTTCAATATGCAAGGCTGCAAGCCTGTTGACACTCCTCTTCCTGGTGGTTGGAGGAAGGAGGATGCTACTTCAGCGGAGGTAGTGGATGCCACTGTCTATCGACAGTTGGTGGGGTCGCTTATGTATCTGGTCAATACATGACCCGATATATGCTATGTAGTTAACCAGCTTTCGCAAGCTATGGTTAAGCCTACCAAGCTCTTTTGGAAGGAAGGCAAGCATGTATTGCGCTATATTAGAGGCACATCGGGATATGGTCTATGGTACAGACAGGAGGATGGAGCGAAGCTTTCTGGCTTCACTGATGCAGATTGGGTGGGGAGTCCAACGGACCGGAAGAGCACATCTGGAGGAGTTTTCAGCATTGGGTCGACAGCAATTTCCTGGTACAGTAGGAAGCAGAGATCCGTGGCACTCAGTTCAGCAGAGGCCGAGTACATGGCAGCTAGTTTGGCTGCATGCAAGGCTATTTGGATGAGGAAGATCCTCGCAGGATTGTTCAGGTTGCATTTGGAGCCTACAGTGATCTACTGTGATAACCAGAGTTGCATCAAGCTCTCGGCTAATCCAGTATTTCATGATAGGTCCAAACACATCGACATCAGGTATCATCATATCAGAGATTGTGTTCAGCAGAGAATCATGATGCTTTCATATGTTCCCACGGAGGATCAGGATGCCGACATCCTGACGAAGGCGCTCACCAGGAGCAAGTTCGAATTCCACAGAGGCAGGATAGGGGTTGTAGATAATCCATATCTTGCTGAGAGGGAGTGTTGAGAATGCAGCAAGATGATGGAGCTTAGTGAAATGAAGTCGCCTTCACTAAGTTGGCCCGCAGGCGAATTTTGGCACAAAGTCTATTTTTAGACATATGGAGCATGGTTCGGGGATTCCAGTTTGAGATTCTTGGAGAATTGTTCATGTTGGTAAAAATAGATGGGACTCTATTTTTGTGACCTATAGGTCGAAGAGGTTGAAGTCTATTTTTAGACTGCCTCTCCTAAAAATAGGGAAGTCAAATATTATTTACCCTTAATAATATTTGGACTATAAACAACAGTTTACTCTCTTGGAGCACTTCAGTTCGAGCCTTGGAAGTGGCTCATGCATCTGACAGAGGAATTATGCTATTCCTAAGGGTTTGATGGCATCATGCATGGTTGACTTCAGTTAGGACTTCAGTGGCAGAAGTTTGGTGGAGTTAATGAGACAGATAGTGGAGTTGTGTTCGGTTTATTTTAGTTGAACTGGTTGAGATTAGTTTAACTAGCTAATCAACTAGTAATGAGTGGAGTGAATTAAATATTATTTAATTCATTAATTAGTAACTCATTATTCAACTCAAGAACACATCAGTTCACTACAGTGCATGGACAGTTCAGTGGAGACCAGTGAGAGAGGTAGATGAAAGGGTTGAGTTAGCTATCAGTGGCGACATCAGTTGTGCATGAGATTTGCACCACACTTGGAGGAATTTCCCATGATGATTGCGCTGTCAAGCCAAGGAGATTCGAACCTTGGATCTCTATTTAGACAGGCCATGATTTCACAATAGAGGCAAGGCAATTGGTGGTGAGTTTTGAACCAGTAACCTGTTCAAAACCAAGCTAGTTTGTGTGTAACTTCATGAGATAGTACTGAGTACTTGTGAGGAGTATTGTACTAAGTTTGTTACATGATTTCTCCATTATAATATACACAATAGCTGCGGGGTTTTCAGCTATAAGCTTTCCCCATACATACTGTGTTAATGTGTATGATGATTTGATGTGTTATTGCTTGATTTTATTTCCGCATGTTTGATGATCTGAGTGGAAGAGATTATGTGTTGCATATAAATTCGAATTGTATGTGATCAGGATAGTCTCGGTGGATAATTAATCATTATTCAGCAAATTTATACATATGATGTTGTTTTCAGTGAGGGAAAAACCTTCCTTCGACATAAAACAACGGGTCAAACCAAGAAGATAGGGGTTCGAATGAAGAATCTCTACAAGCTAGAGGTAGATGGCTGCGTTGCAATGGTGAGAAAAGCAGAAGAAGTGGTGAGCCGGGATGAGGGTGAATAATGGCACAGGAGATTGGGCCATCTTCACCATGGCACTTTGAAAATTTTGCAGCAAATTTCTACTGGGCTTCCCAAGGGTACTCTTACACAGTCAGATCAGTGCAAATGATGTACAATGGGTAAGTTTGTGAAAACCACCTTTCATGAGAAGGAGAACCGTGCTTCGGTGATCCTGGAGAGAATTCGAACAGACGTGTGTGGACCATTATCGGTTGCTTCAACATCGAAAAACAGGTATTTTGTGATATTTGTTGATGAATTTTCTCGTAGATGCTAGATCTTCTTCATGCAAAAGAAGAGTGAAACGTTCTCAAAGTTCTGTGAGTTCAAGGCATTGGTGGAGAAGGATTCGGGGAAGTAGGTGAAAGCTCTAAGGAGTGATAATGGTGGTGAATACATCTCTGGTGAATTCAAATACTTTTGTAGAAAAGAAGGAATTTTAAGAGAACTCATAGCGCCTCATAACCCACAGCAGAATGGGGTCGTGGAGAGAAAGAATAGAATGATCATGGGTGTTGCACGAGCGATGCTGCATGACCATGGCCTACTGATGCACTTATGGGTGGAAGCATGCAACACTACAGTTCATGTGCAAAACTGTTGTCCGCATAGAGTACTTGGCATGAGTACACCTGAGGAAGCTTTTACTGGTAAGAAGCATGATATTTCTCATTTGAAGATTTTTGGCTCACCTGTTTAGATTCATGTGACAAAGGATGCCAGGAAGAAGTTGGAGCCTACTTTCAAAGTTGGGATATTTTTGGGGTACACAGAAACACCCCATAACTATCATATGTATTTTCCAAACAGTCGGATGACTGTTATGCGATGGGATATAAAATTCAATGAGGTGAAAGCCATGAATTTGTCGCTTGAGAGGGAGCTACACTTACATGCAGAAGAGGAACTTCTTGTTCCCAAAGATGAGCCTCTAGATGTGGATCAGCCACAGGAGGAGATTGATGGAGTGGAGGAGTCCACTCATGCAGAACCAAACATCAGAAAAGGCAGGAAGTGTACCACAGAAGATGAGAGACTGAAGGTGGATGTAGCACAAAATGTAGGAGTACCTACATCACAGTGCAGACAGAGACAGTCACCTGAGCGATATACTGGATACATGGCTCTTATGAGCAAGTTTATTGTGACAGAGACATCTTATTTTGAAGAAGCAGCGCAGGAGCCCACATGGGTAGATGCCATGGTGGAGGAGTATGACTCCATTTTCAGAAACAATGCTTGGGAGATTCTTCCAAGGCCAGTGGGAAAATCAGTTGTAGGATCAAGATGGATCTACAAGGTAAAGCAAGCTACTGATGGGAGCGTCGAGAAGTATAAGGCAAGATTTGTTGCATGGGGCTTCTCACATATTGAGGGGATTGACTATGAATAAACCTTTGCACCTGTCGCATGGTATTCTTCCATACGGACCATCCTTGCTCTCTCAACGCTGATGGATTGGAAGATTCATCATATGGATGTGAAGGATGTGTTCCTTAATGGGATCATTGAGGAAGAGGTGTACATTGAGCAGCCTGAAGGATTTGAGGTCTTCAGCAGTGAGTCACCTGTGTGCAAGCTCAAAAGAGCATTGTATGGGCTGAAACAAGCACATCGTGCTTGGTACACTTGGATCGACAGCTATTTCACTAGACTTGGCTTCACCAAGAGTGAGGCGGATGCAAACCTATACCAGATTGTGGTTGAGGGTAACCTTTTGATCATTGTACTTTATGTTGATGATTTGATACTAACAGGTGATGAGCAGTTGATGCACTCATGCAAGGCTGATCTTGCAAAGGAGTTTGAGATGAAGGATTTAGGACTCCTTCATTATTTCCTTGGATTGGAAATATGGCAGGGGGAAGGTGAACTGTTTGTGTCTCAAGGCAAGTACGCCCGGGAGATACTGGAGAAGTTTCACATGCAAGGCTGCAAGCCTATCGACACTCCTCTTCTAGGAAATTTGAAGAAAGAGGACACTACATCGGCAGAGGTAGTGGATGCCACTGTTTATCGACAGTTGGTGGGTTCACTTATGTATTTAGTCAATACAAGACCAGACATATGCTATGCGGTGAGCCAGCTTTCACAAGTGATGGTTAAGCCTACCAAGCTCTTTTGGAAGGCGGGAAATCATGTATTGAGATATATCAGGGGCACATCTGAGTATGGTTTATGGTACAGACAGACGGATGAGGTGAAGTTGAATGGCTTCACGGATGCAGATTGGGCAGGAAGCCCAACAGACATAAAGAGCACATCAGGAGGGATTTTCAGTATTGGATATACGGTAGTTTTGATCCACATTTATGCAGGAACTCAACACAATAAACATATAACCATAAATACAAATATGCAGTAGAAATAACACTTCATTTCATTAATATCAAAGAACTGAAATTTGCTTATAGACAGAATGGAAATAAAACTAGCTAGGGCACTGGTAGCTATCTCTGAGAAGAGATGTGGTGGCTACAGGCCTCTGAACTAAGTTAAAATGAGGCTCAAGAGCCTATTTATTATTTAGAAACAATGGAAAATCCTAAACATCCAAAACCCTAACCCTAGGAGATGAAGCGCCAAAACTATGGGCCCCATTTGGGTAAATTGGTGTTTTAACTTCCCGGGGATGTAACTTTGGCATACGATCTCCGTTTGATGCGTAACATACCTCGTTAGAAATATATATCCGAGGAATACAAATTTTGGGGGAGAAACATCAATCAATGGACCCATGTTGCTCCCCGTTTTCCCAAAAAACATCGTTTAGGGCCTCAAAACGGCTCTGGAAGTTCAGGACTCGAAAAACTGCTAAAAATAGTAAGTTTTTCCAAAACTGAAAACCTGAAAGAGACAATGGTGGGGCCCCAAGTGGAATAGGTGGGTGACCACCAATATCTACCTGGATCAAGTTTCTTGGTACAGCAGGAAACAAAGATCTGTGGAACTCATTTCAGTGGAAGCGGAATACATGGTAGCAAGTTTAGCTGCATGTGAGGTTATCTGGATGAGGAAGATTCTGGTTGGTTTTTTCAGTTCACATTTAGATCCCACGTTGATACATTGTGATAATAAAATTTGCATTAAACTCTAGGTTAATCCTATGTTTCATGATAGATCTAAATATATTGATATCCGGTATCATCATATTAGAGATTGTGTGCAGCGAAAGATCATGTTGCTTCAGTACATTCCTATAGAGGATCAGGATGCAGATATTCTGACGAAGGCACTCACCAGGAGAAAATTTGAATACCATAGAGGCAGGATCGGGGTGAAGGATAATCCCTATCTTGTTGAGAGGGAGTGTTGAGATTCAACAAGATGATGAGCTTAGTGGAAAGAGTCGCCTTCACTAAGTGGGCCCGCAGGCTATTTTTGGCGTCTTGGGGTTTCCATGTTTTGGCCAGGTTGACAAGACAAAAAGATGAGACAACATAGAACCACTTTCAGACCTTAGGATCTAGCCCTCCTAGGTCCAGAGAGGGATCTCTCTATATGAGTCAAAGTGTATGTCTTTGAAGATATAAGTTATGATTTTAGGCTAGTTATATGCACAGGGTTTGTTTGTTTGATTAAGAGTTTGGTTGCTGGGAATCAGGAAGGAAGGGTTCATCACAAGACAAGGATGAGCATAGAGTGAATTTAGGCTGAAACAGATAACTCGGGGAACACCAAGGCCATTGGGCTATGGAGTCAAGAAAGGATTTATTTGTAATCAATGTGTAAGCTTTCAGTTGGGCTAGTCATCTAGAGCATTTGGATCTTAAAGGAGATATTTGGAATGGGACATTAAGGACTGAAAATGAAAGGAGGAGAGCCAACCAACTCTGTCTATAGATCGGGTCAGAGGTCATTTAACTACAGACCTGCTTGGACAAAGTTGAAGGAAATACAAGGGATCTTGGAAAGGCCTAATTAAGGTGGAAAGGTCCTATTGAGGCAGATACGGGATTCTAGACCTCACAGTGTTCTCAACACACCCAACTAAATCTTAACAAGAACATCTGAACATATATTTCATTAATTCATACATAAGAGAGCAGACAATAACATCCACTACACTAGTTAAACCAATTGAAATCGACATTCAGATACACATATGAGCAGAAAACATTAAGGGCTGGGAGAGCAGCAACATAAGGTACCTATCAAGGGTAAATCTTATGCCAAACTTCTGATGCGAGCCTGAAGAAACATAATGAAATGAAAGCAAGTTGATCACAAATACAGAGAAAGGAAAACATCACCAGCTGCTTTAGATCAGGATCCAAAGAAACATGCTTGTCATATTAAAAACAACACCAATCAGGTACATCATGGCCCATAGCTTGAACATTCAGTCTGAATACATCTAATCTCAGCCTATCTAACAATATTACACAAAGAACTTGTCTCAAGAGGAAAATACTTTCGTTTCACTGATATCTCATCAACAACCACAACAATGTTTCTTTCTGTGTTTTATAGCAAAGGATAAACAGAAGATAGACTGAGGGGGTAGGTGAACACTAAATGTAACATTAAACATAAAAATCAATGTAGGGCCGAAGCCCATTCTGTTTGAACGTTGAGTATTTAATTTTTTTCATCTCTTTCATGAAAGAATGATCTTCCCTGGATATGACTTTGACATATTTCGGCTGTGGTGATCTGCTGTACTTTGATGAAGAAACATTCTGTTCATTAATAAACCCTGATGTTACCCTTTGCTCACGTTCGGGACCTTTTGATCAATCCTCGGGGTCTTCAACCGGTGCTCTGCTTCCTAAAATCCTTGAGGAGGCGCGAAAGTCTTCTATTTACTTCCTCAAGCCCTATGATGTTCTATTACTATCTTTTTTCATGCACTCTGAGCCTTAATGGCGCCAGATATTTCAGATTTTAAATCTATCCTTTGATGGAGAAAACCGCTCTGTTGATGTATAACACCTACCATTCATTAACTCCTTTACCCCTGTCAGTGGGAAACTTGTTGTTGCCTCCATACTGTGCAATTATGGTGACGTTTCAACCTTTGTACTCTGCGAAGAGCTCACAACTGTGTGAGGAAAATCGATGCAACTGAAGACTGGTGGAGCGGAGGGTGGAACATATGGTGGTGCGGCGGCGGCAGAAACAATGATATTATGTGAAATAACAGTGAAAATGCTTTGAAGTGGCGAAATGTGCGAACAATAGGGTTCGGTGGCGATATGCAGCGCAGACCGTTAGATCCTGGCCTGGAGACGAAGATCAACGGCGGAGATTGAGCGGCGAAATAATATATGAAAGTGGGCAGAGAAACTATGGAATATAAGACTTAAGTCTAAAGTCTTAAACTTTGGACCTCGGACAAATGCAAAGAAATGTGACGGAAATGCCATGAACGCGATTAGGTGGGACCCAGCGGAGGCGGAGAGTGACTCCTTTTGAACCGTTAGATCTTAGATCCAATGAACGGCTGTGATTTACTCGGAGCATCGCAATCGGAAGGGAACAGGGGTGACACATATTGAAAGTTCCGATTGCGATTAGGTGGGGAGTGCGATTGAGTGCTGACCGTTGGATGCAGCGGGGAAATGGACGGCGGAGATTAAATCGGAGGGAAGACAAAAAGACTTGCGATCGGAGGAAATGGGAAGTGCGATGGTCGTTGGATCAGCAGGGGAATGGACGGCCAGGATTTAATCGAGGGGTCACAATCGGAGCTCGGATGGGAAGGCTTGCGATCGCGATCGGAAGGGGGTTTGCGATTCAGTGTTGGCCGTCAGATCTTGAGGTTAGATCAACGGCCCACGGCTAATCGGAGGGAGAAGTGCGATCGGGGGTTAGGAGTTAGGACTTGCGATTAACGATCGGGCGGAGGATGCGATTGGAGCTGGACCGTCCGATCTGGCGGGGGGATCGACGGTGGAGAAGTAGATCGGAGGATTGCAATCGGGGCGGCACCACCGGGACTTGTGATTGTGATCAAATGGGCGTTGCGATTAGCGCTCTACCGTTGGATCTGTACAGTGGATCAACGGATGTAAAACATGCCGCGGGACTTAACGTCATAACTCAATCGCATCAGAACTTTCGAAGTTTACAAAGGAAATTGGACCTCTGCCGATGTTCCGATTGTGATTAGCACTTGGGACTTAAACGCTTGGTCCCAGCGCACGGGCATGTGTGGGGGAAGTCGTTGGGGCTATCGGAAAAGGGGCTAGGCCTTATAATAAGGTTGGAAGTGGGCTTTTCAGCCCATTTTAATGGATTTTGAAGGTTGGGAGGGGAACGACATAGGAATAAAGGGGAATTTGGCTAAGCAAAGGGTGGAGGAAGGATATAAAGAAGATTTGGGAGGGTTGAGAGGGTACGAAAGGGAAGTAGAAGGGGGAACAAAGGGGAATGGAATAAGAATGGGAGGAGGCCCTTCGGGCATTTCTCCATGAATGGAGAGGCTTGCAATGGGAACCAGCAAAGGGAAATTTATCAAAGGACACCAGGCACAAAGAGGCTTCAAGGAGGATTGGTTTTTAGGGGAAAGGAATTCCTTGAAGGCTCCAAAACAATCCAGCCCCCAGCTTGCTTGTCAAGAATTTCATAGGGGGACTAACATGGCGCAAGTCTATTTTTAGGTGTATGTCTATTTTTAGACATAGTGAGCATATTCTATAAGTTGCAGGATGTTATTTGTAGATGGTTGGTCAAATGTGAAAAATAGATGAAATTCTATTTTTTAGAATATGGGGCAAAGTCTATTTATAGATCGTCAATCTAAAAGTAGATGCATGTCGATTATTATTGGCTCTTAATACTAATTAGACTCTAAACATAAACTTATTATCTTGGAGCACTTCAGTTTAGGGCACGGATGTGGCACATCAGCTGACAAAAGGAATTACACAATTCCTAAGGGTTTACTGGAGCTAATGCATGGAGGACTTAGTTAGAACTCAAGTGGCAGAGTTATGGCATAGTTGGAAGAAGTAGTTATGGAGTTGTACCTAGTCTAACTGATTGATACACTAGTGAGATTGGAGTGAATTAATTAGTTAATTAATTAGCAAATAATAACTCATTAATCAACTGAACAATACTTCAGTTAACTACAGTGCATTGCAGTTTCAGTGGAGACCAGTGGAGAGATAGGTGAAAGGGAAAGATAGACTATCTGTGTAGAAAATTTGAATAACTGATATATTATTCACCGAGATTCTCCTGATCACACACTATTTTAACTTCATTCACAATACAGAATCTCTTCTACCATTGATCATTACATGCCGAAATAAAATCAATTGCATGCGCACATTAAAACCATAAACATTCACACATATGAACACAGTATTTCATGGGAAAGCTTAAAGCTGAAAACCCCAAATATTTGTATATTGTATGTCATAGAGATCATGTAACAATCATTGTACAAAGCTCCTCACAAGCTCTCAGCACAACCTCTAATTTCTACACACTAATCAAGCTAGATCTAGCAAAACACATGCTCCAATCTCTGCCACCTGATAGCCAGCCTCTATTGTGTAATCAATGTTGTAGGATGGCTCATTAAATAACAGAAACCACTTGGCTTGTACTGGGAAATCCTCATGGGCTCCTCCAATCACTGGTTTTTGCAAATATGCAATAGTTTAGTCACAATTGATAGTTAACCTGCTCTTTCACCTATCTCTGCACTGGTCTCCGCTGAAACTGTCCATGCATTGAATTTAACTGATGTATTCTTTAGTTGATTAATGAGTTTATAATTAGTGAATTAATTAATAATTAATTCACACCACTCTCCACTAGTGTATTAATCAGTTAGACTAAATACAACTAGTTCAACTATGTTTAGATTAGTTAAACTGAACACAACTCCATTAACTCCTCAATCAACTCCACCAAACTCTGTCACGTGAGTTCTAACTGAAGTCTCCATGCAATAGCTCCACTTAACCCCTAGGAATAGCGTAATTCCTTCTGTCAGCTCCTGTGCCACATCTGTGCACTTAACTGAAATGCTCCAACAAAATAAGATAATGTTTATAGTCCAAATATTGTTAAGAGCTAATAATATTCGACATATCTATTTTTAGACTGGCAATTTAAAAATAGATTTCACCTAGTATGTCTAAAAATAGAAGTCCATATATTTTTTCCAACTTTACCAACCATCCACAAATAGCATCCTACAACTCATAAAATATGATCCATATGTCTAAAAATAGACATATTCTAAAAATAGACTTGCGCCAAAAATAGCCTGCGGGCCCACTTAGTGAAGGCAACTCTTTTCACTAAGTTCATCATCTTGTTGCAATCTCAACAATCTGTTGTGACTATTAGTGATGCATTGATTGCATCAAAATCTCAGTGGAGATGCCAATGAGGATTCCACAGTGAATCCAAGAGTAATTCGAATTCATTCAGAGCTATTCTTTAGCTTGGATTGCGTAGTGGAGGCAGGCTAGCAGGTGGCAAATATCGGTGCATGGATTTACAAGATTGTTCCTGATTAGTGTATGACGATTGTATTGTATTGAGGGCTTGTGATAAGCTTTGTATGCTTTGTATGAGATTTTCTTATGATCTCCATGTTACATAATACCTAGTTGGGGTTTTCAGCTTCAGGGTTTATCAATTAAAAACTGTGTTATGTGCGATTGATAATTTTTGTTTATGCTTCACATGTGTGTGCAATTAATTTTTCCGCAAAAGATTAACAAGTGGAATAGATTCAGTATCTTGCATAAAGTTAAATAGTGTGAGATCAGGTGGATCTTGGACGTATGCAAGCTTAGTGCATATAATTTCTACATATTTTCTTTCATTTATCCTTCTTCTACCATCTTGATGCTATCCAAGACCTTTGATTCTTCATCATCATTAGTATGGGCCATACACACCTTCTCTTTTGAAGGAAAATTTATTGGTTCTGTTGATCATATGGTTAAGATTATTCATTTTTAAGAAATAACCTTGAGTAGCAAAGTATCGAAGGTCATGAATAGTAGTGAAAAAATTTAAATAACGACTGGAGAGAAACAATGCTAAGCTAAGTTACGTGGCTGAATAACTAAGCACGTGTCCAAAAAGGGAGGAAGACGTAAAGGCTTCAAACATGAAGCAAACAAGCGAAGGTATGGTATAAAAGGTCTAAAACGAAAAATATTATAATACAGCCAGCCTTTATATTACGCACATTGAAATGGATCTCCGCAGGTGCTATTCTAGGGGGGTCAAGGAGCGGAGGGGGGTGAGAGACCCATACCCCCGCGGAATTGCAGTGACGTGTCACAGGAGGTTATACGAGATAAGAAATATATGGCGAGTGAGGTGCGAGCCCTAAAGTCTTCATGCTAGATATTTTACAATTCCACGAGGAATACGTTTCGAGAACCAAGCAGCTTACACGGCAGAAAGGTAAGGTAAGTCCATAAGGTGAACTGGTACCGAGGCCTGTACCAGTAATAAACCCGGCACGCGGCGCTCACCCACCTGCAGTTAAATTCCCAATCCCTACATGCCGCATGCTCCATTGTCAGCATCCTTACGATGCTCACCCCACTTACATTACCATTCCACCTTTTTCCAAACCATCCTTAGTTCTATATAACGGTCCCTCGTATTTCACTGTAGTAAACTTTTCAGTTATCCGGCTACGGTATAAACTAAAGTGGAAGCCCAGTGCCAGGGCCACCCGGTCACTGTCAGTACCCCCGCATCATTTTCCCAAGCAGATTTCCCACTGCACAAGTATTCCGTCCTCCATAACCCCTCTGGTTTCCTTTTGCTTTTTAAACGATTTTTATCATTCATGGGAAAGGGCACCCCCAAGAAAACAGAACCAGAGACCCCGCAGGTCCGTGAAACCAGAAACCCTCCTGGGTTTGAGCCCTTCTTAGACTTGCAAGCTAAAATCTGTGATCTGTAATACCCTTTTCTCATCAGCAGTATCAAACCTGAGCCTTTTAGATGACATGTTCAGAATAGGGATCGATATCGGATGGTTTTATCAGGCCTATACCATCAAATTACCCCCCCAGTCTATCCTGTGGTTGAATTTATTTGCTGGCTCAGAGATGCCTACGACAAACATCGAGGCACTTTTATCTCGGCTCAAGGGAATAGTATTTTTTCTCTTTCTCCCGACATTATCAGACAAGCCCTTCACTTTCCCACTAGCGTGAGCTATACCAGTTTCAGTGAAATGACTTTAACCCCTCAGTTCGCAAAATTTCCATGGGAACAGTAAAGAGACTTCATTTCCTCTATAACCAACAACTAGGCCACGTCTCTTCCTTCCACAGAACATTTCCCTTTGAGTCTGTTCAAAGAATAAGTGCAGCCCATCCTCGCTCTCATCGCAGGTCTATTAGGTGTAGGTAGTTTGGGGGAACTTTCTAGGGCATGTGTCTCTTTCTTACAGTTAATGTCTCAAATGAGGGTAGTTCTGGATATCCTGAGTTTCCTAGCCTCTGACATTCAAGCCCAGTTCCAAGAAATTTCAGAAACTAGTCACTTCCGCTTCTGTTCTATGGTTTTCTACCTCTTTCTATATCAGCATGCCGATAAGTTCAAGGGTTTGGGTTTAGAGAGGTTGTATAAGGTAAATTCGCAACCCCGACTAGTTTTTGACTGGAGCTTTGCAACACACTAGCTACCAAATGGGGTGGGTTATTCCAGATTTCTAATTGAGTTCATGCCTATTGCCTACACTATC
Organism: Pinus albicaulis; assembly: GCA_034641835.2. Classification (NCBI taxonomy): domain Eukaryota; kingdom Viridiplantae; phylum Streptophyta; class Pinopsida; order Pinales; family Pinaceae; genus Pinus; species Pinus albicaulis. Next base: position 395,556,789 of record CM076582.1, on the reverse strand, counting down.
ATCCATGACTCTCCATCCCCTAGGGTTTTTCCTGAGATGAAGAGCTGGTTACAAGCTAGTAAGACCCAAAGTATAGGGGATTGGTACCTATATGAAAATTACACCGAAATTCGGGTCTATGGAGCCGAGGTTCCCCCCTACCAGTTGCCTGTGTTTCCTGCTCGACGAATTTATGCTCTGGAGTACATTCAGCAAACCCTGAAATCTGACCAACTCCACTTTATCCCTACAAAGAAAGGTTTCATCCTGAAACTTCCCATTACTATTGGCCCTTTTATTGTCAATTCAAGACATGTCCTCCCCATTGTTGAGAAGCTACTGCAAGACATGGATTTTAGACAAGGGAAGGCTTGGGCCTACGACCCGTGGGGCATCATATCTAACATAAGAAGGAGGAAAAAATCTACTCCTTATGTGCATGAAACGAGATCGTTTATAGAGTGGAGGGCTAGTATTGAAACTTGGCCTTTGCTTTCGCAGATGGAGACAGATTCATCTGCCACAGGGGAAAGAGGAGAAGCTGGTAAAGGTCAGGAAGAAGAAGAAGTGGGCCCATCAGGAACAGGTTACCCCCTTCGCAAAAAGAAGAAAACAGTGAAAATAGAGGCAGAGATAATAGGGGAAGAGCAGTTGCTTGAGTCGTTCATACCATATGGCAAACCCGACAGGAGTAGAACTGGTCTCAAGGTTCTACGAGAGAGTGTTACGTCATTTGACTACTCTGAAGTTTCGCAGGCTATTAGAGATGATACTTCACAGGTCACAACTGAAAGGAGCCTGAAATCCATAGCTATCTGGGATAAGTACAAGGCCGATCTAGAAGGATACGTGGAGAAGTACCATACCAGAATTTCAGCCTCAATGAATTTGGACATAGAACACCTAGTATTGGCTATGGCCGAGGCCATTTTGGACCCAGATGCAAGCACCACCAGCTACAGAGTGCTCGATTATGCGATCGACATGGCTAAGGTACTAGCCCTTGATAAGTGTAACTTGTTCCAGGTGGTTGGTGATATGTTAAAAGATGAGGTAATGCAGCTCACGATTACGTTGAAAAAGTTGGAGACTAAGCACAACCAAGTGAGGGAGACTCTCAGAAAAGAATAGGCAAATTCTCGCGCCCTCACAAATCAAGTACGTGCTCTTCATGAGTCGATTAAAGGAAAATAAATTGGAGAATCAAATCCACAGTGCTACGTCATCGAGAAACTGCAGAAGGAGGTGGCATCCTTGAAACGCAATATTAGCATTCTGGCTTCCCATCATGTGCAGACAGCTGAATTAGCTCAGGCAGAGAAAGATAAAGTAGACCTAGCTGACTCTCTGGAAAAGGAGAAGGAGGAAAAGGAAAAAATGGCAGAAGCAATGGCTGTTCTTCAGGGCAGGCTGACGGAACTACAGATGACCTGGGATACACACAATTGTGCACCAGCTCCAGCCCAACTATCCGATCAGCTGACTACAGTGATGGCTAGAAACGCTACACTAGAGAAGCAGGCTTCCACCACAAGGCTAAAAATCACTAGAGAAGCAGGCTTTCAATTTGATGAATGCCATCTAGTTAAGGGAAGAGCTTCAAACAATGATGCAACAAACAACAACACTGTACACGAAATCCTTCCAAACTAGATGAATTTCACTATCCAAAAGTAATTTCAAACATTCAACGATGTGAATAATGCAATGTAATCTATGTAAAATCCTTTTTTTTCGAAAACTATGCAATTGTAATCTACGCACAATTTCCTTTTTCTTTTCAAATGATAAGAATGCACTCAATGCATTTTTCGATGAAATGAGAATCTACTTAATGCATTCTTTTAATGAAAGAGAATGCAATCAAAGCAATTTCTATTTTTCAATCATTAAACAATGTAATCTAAGTTCAATGATAAATCTCAAAAAAGATACTTTTCAATGCAATGTGATCTAATGCATTTTAACAAAAAGAACACTTTGAGACACAAATCTCCTTAATGAAGGATGAATGCAAAAGAGATGTAAACAAACACTAAGAATGCAATCGTTGTTTCAAACACTTTGTCACGAAATCCCTCAAAAGGCGACAAGACATATGAGGTCAAACACAAAGAGGACTTCCAAAGCAAGAGATCAGAACAAGGCATTCATTCCCTTTTACATCAATCAATCATGGAAATAAGACATTTCAAACCATGAGAAATGTAATCTATGCTCATACAAGGAAAATACCGGAAGGGAAAGACACACTAGTGAAGGATTTAGAGAAAAAATCTCAATTTTCACACACCCTGAAATTGGCTCGACTTGTACATTGACAACTAGCGCCAATGGCCAATTGGCGCGGATTGCTAACTGACAACAAGCGCCAACACCTGAAAATGAAAAAACAAAGAATTTCTCCCAACCAAGACCACACTCACCACTTCAAGCAGAATCTCCAAGACTCAAATGAACCATGTGATCTAGGCTCAAAGCGAGACAAAGCTAAACACACAGATCAAGCTCAGAAAGCTCAAAACAGAGTAAACCCTAGTACCTCATAGGATTGGCGTGACTGTGAGGCTGAAACTAGCGCCAGAATAGAATTGGCGCGGGTAATACACTAGCAACCTGCGCCAATGGGCGCGACTGTCAAGCTAAAAAGCGCGCCAGTCGAGTTTACCAGTCAAAAATAAAAAAGAGCAATCCAACAAGAAGACCAGTGATAATCAAGCTATCCAAAAGAAAAATCCACAAAAAGAGCTAGCCCAAAAGAGCTGATCAAGCAAGGAGAATCAAGAATCAATAAAAAAGGCAAGACAATGCTCCAAGTGTTCAGTTTACAAACTAAACCGGAGATTGACTGAAGCAGATTTGATCTACTTTGCAATTGTAGAGCAAAAGCGTTTCGAAGGCTATCTGGCCAACTTCAGGCTCCGTCTATAGCTCATAAAATGAACGCCAACAAGCTAATGATCGCCAGTGGAGTCGCCAATTTGTTGTGGAGGTAAATCCCCTCTGCGGACAGAGGCTTCCCTACTAGCCCAGACCGGGTCTAGCAACAATCAATCATGCTATAGTGCAGGTTCCTAATTGCAAATAAACCAACTAGCGATGAAGGCTTACCTGGAATCCAACTTTGTTGCTTGTAGAAGAGGTAGCGCTCCCGTTCCTTAGCCCTGGCAGATCATGATCCCCACGATCTCCGTGATGGGACACCTGCACATGCGAGAAACAAAATAGACGCAAGCGTAAAATCCAGTAGATGCAACTATATGTCAGTCAAAAAGGACATAACTCATCACTATAAATAGCCACAAGAGTGGAACCATAACCAATAGTCGTTCATTAATAATCAATCAAAGGAAAATTAGAACCATAGTTCTGATGCTGAATTCTCCTTCAGAGGGTCGCCAGCAGAACACGTCTCGAAAAGTATGGCAAGGATGGGACAAACCTCTCTCTTCAACTCTTGAAGATAGTCTCCTTGCTTGAAATTGGCCTTAAGGGAATTATGGCGGCTCTTGCAGCATAAGGCTCTTGGGAATTTGGGAACTTGAAGACTAGCTTGCAATGGAGATGGGCAAGCTTTTATAGATGGAGGAAGAGGAGTTGGGATCCCTATAATCATGGGATTGGCCATATCATCAAGGAAGCTTCCATGAGAGGTGGCAAACCACTTCCTCTCTATGGAAATCCGTAGCCAAACCTCCCAACTCAAGATAGATATCAATTCCTGGATCAGTTAGGAAAAAACTTTCGCCATTTTTTTTTTTTTAAACATTCCTTAAATTGGCTGGCGCGAGTGCGACTCTGGGACAGAGCGCCAACTGGCACGGCCTCTTTGAAGTATTTTCCCCATTGGCGCGGGTACTAAACTGCCTGCTCGCGCCAATGCTAAAAGGGCCATTTTTAGGGTTTTTCACAAGGAGATGTCTTCAGGGTAATGAAAGCTCTTGTTTAGAGGGATGTCATGAAAATGGTTTCAAGCCATGTCACTGCTCACAGGTCAAAAAATGAGCCCTCCAATGTGCGGGACAGGGATTGCAGGGACGGTGACAAATTACTGTGTAACACCCTTTTCCAAAGCAAAGAGTCAAAAGAGATGTTAGTAGATAAGTCCTCCTCTGTCTTCAGTTTACAAAATAAGCTTGAGAAGGTCAAAATCCCGGTTCCCTTGACCGAATTGTTGAAGCAGCCTGCATATCAGTCCTAGGTCACATCCTTTATGCTTCCCCCAGAAGTAGCACATATTCCAGACAGTCTAAACCTTCAAGAAGAAATACCCATGGTTGTATTTGGCCCACACGTTGAGGAATTAGATGCTTCTACTCCACCATTTTATGTGTCCTTAGTAATTCATGACCTGTTGTTGCATAACTATATGTTAGATTCAGGAGCCTCCCATAACCTATTGCCCCTATCAGTCATGGAACAAATAGGATTACAAATCACCCGTCCATACAAGGACCTCTATTCATTTGATTCCAAAAGACTTAAATGCCTGGGTATGATCAAGGACTTGGTGGTCAATCTGGCCCAAATCCCAGCAAAAAGTGTGGTGATGGACATCATGGTGGCTGACATCCCATCTCGCTTCGGCATGTTGTTGTCAAGGTCCCGGGGGACTAAAATTGGTGGGTCAATCAAGTTGGACTTGAACTATGCTACTATCCTGGTTTTTGGTGGCCAGGAGAGGAGGCTGTACCAGGAAACTAGATTCATCAAGATGGTTACCAAGGCTGAAAAATCATTTAATTCTCCAGTTTATAGTAAGGAGGAATATTTCTCGTGTTTAATGCTAGAAGAAGTTCAAGATTATGCTCATGAACCATCATTCTACTAGATCAAGACCGAGCAGTCCATAGAGAGCCATGAAGCAGGAATCTGGACACTTCATTTTGATGGAGCAAACTCCAGATAAGGTAATGGGGCTGGAGTATTATTGATTTCTCCTACAGGCCAATGGGTCCCGTTTTCTTTCAAGCTGGAGTATGAAGCCACTAATAATGTGGCCGAGTATGAAGCACTTATGTTAGGGTTATAGATAGCTAGGAGCATGAAGATACAAAGTTTAAAGGTTCTGGGAGATTCGAAACTAGTGGTTAGACAGGTGAAGAATTAGTGCCAAACCAAACATCCTAGCTGAGGGCTTATATGAATGAAGTTTGGGACCTAGTGGAGAATTTTTTCTTGGCATTTAATATTCAGTTCATGCCCAGGGAGCAGAATAGGATCGCAGACTCCCTTGCAGTTGCTGCCAATACTTTCCGTCCACCTCAAAACCCTATCTTAAGATATGAAATTGAGGTACGTTATCGGCCATCAATCCCAGATAACATTAAGAATTGGCAGGTGTTTGAGGATGAGGAACAAGTGAAAAGATTCCTAGAAATAGTTGGTGAATTCTCCAACATGGAGATTGATGCTTTTGAGGGAGAAGAGGCTGAAAACACTTCAGAGAATAAATGGGAAAAAAAGGTGGATGGCCATAAAGTTCTGCAAATAAAAGGAAATGTTATACCCCAAGGACTAGTGCCCTTAGAAAGGTTGTTTAACAGGAACGATGTCCCACTATAGCCGTACAAATTTGTGGAGGAAAATTAGGTAGAAGATCTTAACCTTGGTACTGATGTTGACCCCAAAATTGTGAAGTTATCCAAGAAAGTCCCAGAGGAGTATAAAGAGCTCTACCAGAAATTATTCCAGTCATACAAAGATGTATTTTCATGGTCTTATCAGGACCTAAAAACCTTCGATATCAGCATCATGCAACATAAAATTCCGCTGAAGGGAGATGCGAAGCCACGTAAACAGAAGCTTAGACAGATAAATCCCTTGTTTCTTTCCTCCATTGAGAAGGAAATTAAGAAACTATTGAAGGCAAAAATCATTGTGCCAGTGAGGTATTCTGAGTGGGTAGCAAACCTAGTTCTCGTCCGAAAAAAGAATGGAGAAATAAGGCTATGCGTTGATTTCTGAAATTTAAACCGAGCATCCTTGAAGGATAATTATCCCTTGCCCAAGATGGATCACATCCTGCAGAAAGTGGTAGGAGCTTCTCGGATGTTGATGATGGATAAATTATTTGGCTACAATCAGGTGGTTGTACTACCAGAAGATCATAAGAAGACTGCCTTTACCACTCCTTGGGGTACGTTTATATATGCCAGGATTCCTTTTTGGTTGATCAACGCAGCGGCCACTTTTCAAAGGGCCATGTACATTGCCTTTGTTGGGGAGCAAGATAAGTTTGTGGTAGTATATCTAGATGATATCACTGTGTTCTCAAAAGATGATACAGAGCACATTGAACATTTGCGTAGAAATTTCGAGAAGTTCAGAAGGTATGGTTTGTCTCTCAATCCACAGAAGTCATTGTTTGAATTAGAAGAGGGTAAGCTTTTGGGACATATTGTAACCAAATATGGGGTAAAAATAGATCCTAATAAAGTAATTTATAAATGGCATTTCTCTACCCATAAATAAAAAGGAGGTGCAGGTGTTCCTAGGGCGCATTAACTTTCTGAGGAGGTTTATCCCTAACTATGCTGAGATAGTTAGACATATAATTGACATGCTAAAGAAAAATAATGAGGTAAAGTGGTCCCAGGAATCACAAGAGGCATTTTCTAGGATAAAAAATGCCTTTGCTGAAGCTCCTGTGCTAGCTGGACGAGACTATGCCAAACCTTTCATGATATTTTCATTTGCATCACCTCATACAGTGGCAGGAGTTTTATTGCAGAAAAATGAAGAAGGGTATGAGAAGCCCATCGCTTTCTTCAGTCAGGTGCTCCGTGATGCTGAGCTGAAATATAAAATATTAGAAAAGCAGGCATACACTCTGGTGAAATCTCTTAAAGAATTTCATATGTATGTCTTGCAATCCCATATCACTGCGTTTGTGCCTACAGCAGCTATAAAAGATATTCTTATCCAAGGAGATAGCGAGGCAAAAAGAGGGAAATGGATTGCCAAAATACAAGAGTATGAGCTAGACATCCGCCCTACCAAACTAATCAAGGGACAAGTGTTAGCCAAAATCTTTTCTGAATCAAACTGCCAGGCTCTAGGTATAAATCTATCCATGATAGCAAATACGGAGTCTGAGAAGAAAGAAGAGCAACAGGGAGTAGAGATAGCCACTCAGAAGACACATATGAAGTACCTCATAAGCCCGTGGTACAAAGAGATAGTGGAATATCTTCTAACACTCAGTTGCCCTCCTAGCTGTGGCAAAGCTAAATACATAACACTAAGGTTGAGATCACAATAGTACATTGTGGCCAATGGCCAGCTGTACTAGCGAGACCCCCTGGGCATTCTGCTCCTGTGTCTCACAGAGGATGAGGCAGAGAGTATAATGGCCAAATTTCATGAAGGAATCTGTGGGGGTCATTATAGTTGGAGAGCCACTGCTCACAAAATCCTGAAGGTTGGTTTATTCTGGCCCAAACTCTTTGGAGATGTGTTTACTCGGGTTAGAGCTTGTGATAAATACCAAAGGTTTGTTGAAAGACAGAAGTTGGCACCTCTTCCCATGATCCCTGTTCACGTGGATGAACCATTCTTGCAATGGGGAATTAACTTTATTGGTGAAATACATCCTTCATCAAGTGGTCAACATAAGTGGTATTAACTGCCATAGATTATTTCACGAAGTGGGTGGAAGATATACCTGCAAGGAATGCAATCGATATTGTGGTAATGAAATTCATGGAAGAAAATATCATATCCAGATTTGGCTACCCTGCCAAGATAGTGACCGACAATGCACATGCCTTTAAATCTGCGAAGTTTGTTAGTTTCTGCCAGAAGTATAACATTACACAAGGCCACTCTACGGCTTATTACCTGCAAGGAAACAGCCTAGCAGAGTCTTCAAATAAAACCTTGATAAGAGCACTGAAGAAGGCTATCAATGAAAATCAGAAAAATTGGGATTCCCAGTTGAAATTCGCTTTGTGGGCCAATAGGATTACCAGCAAGAGAGCAACCAGGAAGTCCCCATATGAATTAGTATATGGGAGGGCAACAGTATTCCCATTACAGTTAGCCTCACCAGTAGCCCGATTCATGAAAGAAAGTCAAGAAGAACCTAATGATGTGACTAGGAGAATAAATCAGTTGGTGGAGTTAGAAGAAACACGAAACCAGGTAAGTCAGAGGCTGACTGAATATCAAGAGAAGACGCAGAATGTTTTTTATCAGCATGCCAAGGACAGGAAGTTTCAAGTTGGGGATTTAGTGCTCAGATGGCATATTCGAAGAGCTGATAAGGGGAAACATGGTAAGTTTGACCCACTCTGGTTCGGCCCTTTTAAAATTGTGGAACAAGGGGGAAATAACACGTTCAGGTTGGAAAATTTACAGGGAGACTTGCTTGATGCCCCTGTAAATGGTCAGTTCCTCAAACCTTACTTCCAATTCTGATTCAGGCTGAGAGAGCCTGATGTATTATAATTTACATTAGTTTTATGCTTGCATCTTTGTTTACTTCGAATGATGTGTGTGTCGTGATGAATCATGAAGAGAAAAATAAAAAGTGCTGAAGAGTAGTGTCCTCACAGAAGATTAGTAGGTGTTCTACGAAGTTCTCAACACGCCCAAGGATGAACGTGCCACCCCCAGGTGGAGCCAATGTTGATCATATGGTTAACATTATTCATTTTTAAGAAATAACCTTGAGTAGCAAAGTATCGAAGGTCATAACTAGTGGTGAAAAATTTTAAATAACGGTTGGAGAGAAACAATGCTAAGCTAAGTTACGTGGCTGAATAACTAAGCACATGTCCAAAAAGGGAGGAAGACGTAGAGGCTTCGAACATGAAGTAAACAAGTGAAGGTATGGTATAAAAGGTCTAAAATGAAAAATATTATAATACAGCTAGCATTTATATTACGTACGTTGAAATGGATCTCCGCAGGTGCTATTCCGGGGGGGTCAAGGAGAAGAGGGGGGTGAGAGACCCATACCCCAACGGAATTGAGGTGAAGTGTCACGGGAGTTGATATGAGATAAGGAATATATGGCGAGTAAGGTGCGGGCCCTAAAGTCTTCATGCCAGATATTTTACAATTCCACGAGGAATATGTTTCGAGAACCAAGCTGCTTACATGGCAGAAAGGTAAGGTAAGTTCATAAGGTGAACTGGTACCGAGGCCTGTACCAGTAATAAACCCGACAAACAGAGCTCACCCACCTGTAGTTAAACGCCCAATCCCTACATGCCGTGTGCTCCATTTTCAATGTCCTTACGACGCTCGCCCCACTTACATCACCATTCCACCTTTTGCCAAACCATCCTCAGTTCTATATAATGGTCCCCCGTATTTCACTGCAGTAAACTTTTCAGGTATCTGGCTACGATATAAACTAAAGTGGGAGCCCAGTGCCAGGTCCACCTGGTCACTGTCAGTACCCCCGCGTCATTTTCCTGAGCAGATTTTCCACTGCATAGGTATTCCATCCTCTATACCCCCTCTAGTTTCCTTTTGCTTTTTAAACAATTTTTATCAGTCATGGGAAAGGGCACCCCCAAGAAAACAGAACCAGAGACCCCGCAGGTCCGTGAAACCAGAAACCCTCCTGGGTTCGAGCCCTTCTTAGACCTACAAGCCGAAATCTGTGATCCACAATACCCTTTTCTCATCAGCAATATCAAACCTTAGCTTTTTAGACGACATGTCGAGAATAGGGATTGATATTGGTTGGTTTTATTAGGCCTATACCATCAAATTACCCCCTCAGTCTATCCTGTGCTCAAATTTATTTGTTGGCTCAGAGATGCTTACAACGAATGTCGAGGAACTTTTATCTCGGCTCAAGGGAATAGGATTTTTTCTCTTTCTCCTGACGTTATCAGACAAGCCCTTCGCTTTCCCACTAGCGTGAGCTATACCAATTTCAGTAAAATGAATTTAACCCCTCAGTTCACTAAATTGCCATGGGAACAACAAAGAGACTTCATTTCCTCTATAACCAACAACCATGTTATGTCTCTTCCTTCTGCAGAACCTTTCCCTTTGAGTCTGTTAAAAGAAGAAGTGCAGCCCATCCTCACTCTCATCACAGGTTTGTTAGGTGTAGGCTATTTGGGGGAAATTTCCAAGGCATGTGTCTCTTTCTTACTGTTAATGTCTCAAACAGGGGTAGTTCTAGATATCCCGGGTTTCCTGGCCTCTAACATTCAAACCCAACTCCAATAAATTTCAGAAACTGGTCACTTTCGCTTCTGTTCTATGGTTTTCTACCTCTTTTATATCAGCATGCTGATAAGTTCGAGGGTTTGGGTTTAGAGAGGGTGTATAAGGTAAATTCGCAACCCCGACCAGTTTTCGACTGGAGCTTTGCAACACACTAGTTACCAAATGGGGTGGTTTATTCCAGATTTCTAAATGAGTTCATTCCTATTGCCTACACTATCATCCATGACTCTCTGTCCCCTAGGTTTTTTCCTGAGATGAAGAGCTGGTTACAAGCTAGTAACGCCCAAAGTACAGGGGATTGGTACCTATATGAAAATTACACCGAAATTCGGGTCTATGGAGCCGAGGTTCCCCCCTACCAGTTGCCTGTGTTTCCTGCTCGACGAATTTATGCTCTGGAGTACATTCGGTAGACCCTGAAATCTGACCAACTCCACTTTGTCCCTGCAAAGAAAGGTTTCATCCTGAAACTTCCCATTACTATTTGCCCTTTTATTGTCAATTCAAGACATGCCCTCCCCATTGTTGAGAAGCTACTGCAAGACATGGCTTTTAGACAAGGGAAGGCTTGGGCCTACGATCCGCGGGGCATCATCTCTAACAGAAGAAGGAGGAACAAATCTACTCCTTATGTGCATGAAACGAGACTGTTTATAGAGTGGAGGGATAATCTTGAAACTTGGCCTTTGCTTTCGCATATGGAGACAGGTTCATCTGCCACAGGGGAAAGAGGAGAAGCTGGTAAAGGTTAGGAAAAAGAAGAAGTGGGCCCATGAAGAACAGGTTCCCCCTTCGCAAAAAGCTAAAAACAGTGACAAGCGAGGCAAAGATAAAGAGTAGTTGCTCGAGCCGATCATACCATATGGCAAACCCGACAGGAGCAGAACTGGGCTCAAGGTGCTACAAGACATTGTTACATCCTCTGAATACTCCGAAGTTTTGCAGGCTATTAGAGATGATACTTTACAGGTCGCAACTAAAAGGAGCCTGAAATCTAGAGCTATTCGGGATAAGTACAAGGCCGATCTAGAAGGATATGTGTAGAAGTACCAGACCAAAACTTCAGCCTCCATGAATTTGGACACAGAACACCTAGTATTGGCTATGGCCGAGGCCATTTTGGACCTAGATACAGGCACCACCAGCTACAGAGTGCTCGAGTACGCGATCGACATGGCTAAGGTACCAGCCCTTGATAAATGTAACCTATTCCAGGTGGTTGGTGATATGTTAAAATATGAGGTAATGCGGCTCATGATTACGTTGAAAAAGTTGGAGACTAAGCACGCCCAAGTGAGGGAGACTCTCAGAAAAGAACAGGAAAATTCTCGCGCCCTCACAAATCAAGTATGTGCTCTCCATGAGTCGATTAAAGGAAAAGAATCCAGAGAATCAAATGCACAGCGCTACGTCATCGAGCAAATGCAGAAGGAGATGGTGTCCTTGAAACGCAAGATTAGAATTCCGGCTTCCCATCATGTGCAAACAGTTGAATTAGCTCAAGCCGAGAAAGATAAAGTAGACCTAGCTGATTCTCTGGCAAAGGAGAAGGAGGAAAACGAAAAAATGGCAGAAGCAATGGCTGTTCTTCAGGGCAGGTTGACGGAACTACAAACGACCTGGGAATCACACAGTTGTGCACCAGCTCCAGCCCAACCGGAAACTAGTTCGCTATCCGAGTAGCTGACTACAACACTGGCTACAAACGCTACACTAGAGAAGCAGGCTTCCACCACAAGGCTAAAAATCACTGAGTTGGAAACTGCCTTGGCTGAAAATTCCAGAAAGATAGAGACTATGCAAAAGGAAATTGAGCAGGCAAAGAAGGAAAAAGCTAACCAACAGAAGACCATCAACGGTCTCAAGAGCCGCCTGAAGGGAAATATCACCCTCAGGGATGCCAGAAGAATAATTTGATCAGAAATCATCACGGTGGTGAAAGGGCAGTGGGGTTTCCTGAAAATCATTGAAGAAATAAAATCGTCTGCGCTTTATCTCCGAAGGAAGATTCATTAGTGAAATATCAATATATCCAGCAGAGCCCAGCTTGCCAGAAGTTATATCTCTTTCTTGAAAGGGCTGAAATCTGATGACGTGGAGAAGCATGGCATAGAAAGTTAGTTCAAGGAAGTCGTTGAATGCCAGAATATTATTGACAAAGAGTCTACCTGCATTATAGCTTCAAGGGCCTTACAACAAGTGGAAACCAATATGGATCGGTTTGATACGGTTTGGGCCGTGATCACAGTGGCTGGACTTCCGTCATGCTGGGATCCTACCACTCCTTCTATGCTACAACCATTATCAGAGTATAAAGCACGTCTCTAGGAAGAAATGGACCAGACCGATATAATTTTAGATAAAACCACCCGGTTAAAAGCTGAGACCATTGTTTCGTCGCTCCGCCAAGAATTTTCTCTCCTCCATCTGGTAAAGCACAAGATCCCCACCAATGCAAATTTCGACGACCTCACCGAATCCTATATCAAGGTGGAAGGATTCTCATCAATGCCTGAACCCACAGTAGATAGTCAGCAAAGATGCACCCAGTATGCCAGCCTGGTCGCCAGCTCATCAGCCAACGTTCCACCACTTTTGTCAGCTACTGCCTTTACTCCATCTCGTCAGTGAATATTGTCAATTCATGATTCCGCCCTAGTGGCCTTTTATTTTCACTTTAGTTTGTTACTTTTAAATTTTGAGTGGAATTCACATCCCACTCCTGCATTTTACTTTCTGTCAAAACTGTTGTTTAATATTTTGTTTAAAACGGCCGTGAGCCTAACTGTAAATGATGAGATGCCCCTATTCCTCATCATGAATTTTGGTTCTTTTTTATGAAGACCTCAAACAGACTACTAGCACACGAGGAAGATATTTTTCCCAAAAATATATTCTCGCTCATGTTTCTGAGGCTGCTATATGAACATCAACTAAAGAGAAAAACAGGTTCCAAATTTTCTAAAGAAATTGCTGTGAAGGAGTTATTGTATGCTTTTTGTTGAAGTTTTAATACAAATGTGAAGAGCCTATCGGGTCTCAATGATAAGGAGTTTTATCTTTGATGAGGATTCTGGTCTTGGTGCTTTATAGTATGTAACTCTGCCTTATGTGATATAGTTTAGCTGCTCATTTCACTATTTCCATTTCTCTTATATCATGCTCTTGAATGCGAGTGGCTCACTGGTTCTAGTATGAATTTATCACCATTGATACTTATGCTAAACTTGTCTAGCACTTTAAATATGGCTCAATCATGATATGCTGTTTCATTTTCCACCTCATCCACGCTTCCTCTATATTAAGTGCTATGGGATGTTATTTTTAAAAGCAATAGACATGTATGGATTCTTATTATCATAAGCCCATCTCATGTTTAGATCTGTTTATGGGATTTCATCTCATTAGTGGTTAGTATTCTTTCTATTTTTCACACATAGAAAATGCCTTCTGATTTTTATCTCTGTAAAGAATTTTCAGAATACAGCCCTCCTTACAGCAAGCTACCTTTGAATTGTCTGATACATTTATATAGAGAATTCACATCTTGCCTCTGCAATGTTTCTTTCATTATGTTGATTTTATGAATATTCTGGTTCCATCTATATTGATCTTTCCTGTTAAAATTGAAATAGAAAAAGAGCCTTGTTCTAATAATTATCCTTGTTATATCATACTTCTCCTTGCTATATAAGATGTCCTAGGCACTGGTCTTTCACAACTCAAGGTTGTCTCTAGGATTGACAACAGGTTCTTCAAATTCTGAATTGGAGTAAAAAATATCCTAAGAAAGACTACAATGACAGTATTCTGAATATGTGCAGTCACATTCTTTGATGTATGCATTGACTTGCTCATATGAGTATCCAGTAACTGTGTCTATTTGGCCATTTCTTATTGTTGAAGATGAACTGCAACAATTTTGTTTCATCAGGTGCACTTCTTCCTTGAAAGAGATGTTGGGTCAATTTTATGCCCAATGGAATTTTTATCCGCACTTTGTACACTGGAATGAAACTATATGTCCCTTTTTTCTGGCATGTTATTGAGACTTCTTTCCCCTTTTGGCCCTTGATTCTTTAGCTTGTGGACATTTATTTTTACTATGTCGTTGTTGACCACAAAGCCATCAAATAATCATGTTATTCTTTTGGGATTTCAGATGAATATTCTTTGGCTCATAATAGTGTGATCATGGCACCGCTCTATAGTATCCCTTTCGGTAATTATTTTTTATATTTTTAGGGTGTTCCTTGTAGACCTTTATTTTTACTTTTCTTCTGTTTTTTTCTGGACTTCATTTTTTGTACAACAGGGTGATCAATCGCTAACCCATATTTGTTACAAATTGATTTGTTGTTAGGGATCCTAGATAGTTTCTGCAATGATTTGTTTACTTTCAACCCTATACCCAAACCAATCAAAGCTTTAGCTATATTAATATAAATTCTCCCCCATGTATAAGTCTCAAAATATTGGGAGAATATTTTCTAGTGCTGAATATATTCCACGAATTTGGAATGGAGTGCTGCCAAATATATTTGTTTCCGTAAAGAATTTTTTATTTCTTTAACTTCATATATCCTTTGTGTCCAATCTCTATTGAAATATTCATACTGGGACGCATTTTTGCATTTAATTTTCATAAGAACCATTTCATGCTTGTTGGCCATTTCCACTGTTTTCCCACACTACTCTTCTAAAATAAAAGATGTTAATGCTCCAATCATATTGTTTTCAGGTGTACCATCTTCATTGTCAATTATATCACCTCCTCCATCTCTTACCACTTGTTCTCCATTTTTTGAATAAGGGCAGGAGATGATTCCACCTCCCACCATCTCTACAAAGTTCGTGTAAAAAATTGTATGAGTGTCTTGCAGGATTCGACCTCTGATTTTCCCCTCATACACAAGAGTTTGTATTATGTGTACATTTGATCTATCATCTATCTGATCTATCATCTGTCTGATCTGTTCTACACTTAAACCATCAATATTCCATTCATTATAGGCTCCTGATTGGAAATTATAAGTGTCAGGCATCTTCCCTTTGCCACTAAGATCTAGTGTTGGGTATCTAGTGAACTGGCTAGACAAGAGCTCATAGATAGCCTAACATATGATGGCTTGAAGATTCAGGGTTTTCTTTAGGAGTTTCTTTTGGGAAAAGAAGAGAATGTTCTCCAGTAGGCTGAGGCTTCTGTTCTTTAGGAAAAAAAATGTGAATTTTTCTACTAGTTTCTTTGGGTGCTGGATAGGTATTTGGTGACTAAACCTCATGGATTTTGGAATTTCCTTATCTTTGGGAGTAATCATTATTTTTTCAAATTTTCTGAAAGGTATTGTATAAGATTTTGTGAATTCTGTTTTTCAAACTTCATTCTTATTTTAAACCTTCGGTAGATTCCCTTACAAACCCTCTCAAGACTGAAACAGAAAAATTTACATCATTTAAACTTTGATACACTTTTTACATCTACTTCTAAGAAATTAAAACATTCCTTTTTTTCTTTGGTATTTGTAGAATTCGTTTCTAGCCCCTTTAAAGCAGTGTTTGTCCAATTTATTTGTTAACTAGCCTTTTGTATTCTACCACCAATGCCAAGGGCATAATCATCTTTCAGAACAAGAGGAATAGCTTTTGCAGAACTTCCTGCTTCACCTAGCAAGATTCCCTTATAGAGAGGAAAAGTAGAAGTAGTTTCAAGCTTGGTACCATCACAAGCTGTCTAGGAGTGTTTCTGTGCAGATGAACTTTCTGCATATGCCATATGTACCGTAGGTGGATCTTTTAGCTTTTTCCAAGCATAGAAAGAGATCCAAGAATTTGATACCTCAATGTACTCTTTCCATTCTAAGGAAAGTACAATTTTCTGTTATGAATTTTTACTGAGATTAAATTCTCGGGCCATGTTATAGCATCATTTTTCACCCTCATGTCATTCATGATTGTCTTTATGGCTTTGGGAACCCATTCCTACAGACTTGAACAAAATTCACTAAAAAACAGTGTTAAAATTCCCGTACGCGGGTATGCCCAGACTTTTCCGCGTGTATACGCGAGTCCACATGTACTTTTCCGCGTATGCCATTAAAATCATTAAAAATATATATAAAAATTCCCTATTTTTGGGCTGGGTTGATGGTTACTCCAGTAGTTCAACCACCCCAGCACGTGGCCAACTATTTCCAACTGATTGAAACTACTTTGAGGGAGTATAAAAGCCCCTCATGTGCATGGCCTAAGGGAGAGAGAAATTTTATAGACATTATACTCTGTTGGAACCCCAATTCAAGTCTGATTCCCCGTGCCTCCTGCACTTTCCCAGATTTATACAGGAAACCCTTGTTTCCTGGAGATGTTCATCCATTTATATGCCATCTCGAGTGCACAAGTCTTGAAAGTATCTTAGCGAGGCAAGGGCGGGACGGATCCGGACGACGGTCTGTTCGAAGATCGTGGAAGGATTCAGGTGATCTCTCCACTCTTTACTTCTGTACATGCTGTTCATAATAATGAAGAACCATCTTGTTCCTGAACTTATGTGTTAATGTTTACTTATATGTGTGAAAAGATTATCATTTAAGCATTTATTATGGTCTATATAATGTTTCACATGGATTTCACTAACATTCAGGAGAAGTATAAGTTGTACAACTAGGTTTCCATGCACGTTCTTTCTTGTTTTCCAGGTTGAAGGAGGAAGAAGGGTTTCTGGGGGTTTGGACCCCGCGGGATCTACATCAAACGTAGGACTACGGGTGAGTTCTACTATCGTTGTCATCTAGTTTTTTGCATTCAAGTATGGTTGTGTGTGAGTCCTTCTGAATAGCATGCCCTGATCTATGGAGGTTTTGACCCAACAAACCTCTAGGGTGATTTTCCCTGAAACAGGCCATAGGATGTGTATACAGATCCCTATTTAACATATTTTTCATCCACTAGGCATCAATTTTGTGCTTTGGACATCCTTCCGTGATATCAAAGAATTTATACATTTCTAGCTTAGATGGTCTCTTGCAGTTTGGTGGAGTAGGATTTTCAAATCTGGAATTCGGGATCAAATTGTCAGGTTGATCTAGATATCCGAATCCATATTTTAGCATACTAGGTGGGCACATTTTACTGAACATTTCATTAAGGCGGGGATGTTCGTTTTCTAGAGAAGGTAGTTCATGAATAACCATTATCGTGTCATCAGGAATGTACTGCAGTGGATGGGGGAGCTTCTCCTATTTGTATATTATGATTTTGATGAGTGACAAGGTCAACAAGAGATTCTAAGTATACAAGACGTTTGAAAGTTGGACATGTGACTTCTAAGGAAGGAAAATGAGGTAATTGAGCTAGTTCAAACAAATATACATGAATTCAAGAAGGAGAAGTATTTACAGATGATGATGATGAAGGTCGACATAGAAATATGAAGACTTATGGCCAAATTATTTTAGCAAAGAATCAGCATCATGGAGCCTTTTAAGATCAATGGTAGATCTTATTGGAAATGATAACACTGCTCATGAGGGGTTTTCTTGGATTTGAGTTGTGTTTATACTCTGGATTTCAAGTGTGTTCGGTAGATCTACCACCCAATTTTTAGGAAAGCTAATATCTTCCCATTTTATAGTTTGATGCTCAATCTTTTGGTTATGGGAATTTGTAATTGCCAATGTGTTGGACTTAGACTCTTTCCTTGGTGTATGAAGGACAACAGGATAGAGGTTGTTATTGTGTCTAAAACATCATCTGGTATGGATAGAAATATTTGTTCTTCTTTTCTTCATATCAAAACCAGATGTTTTTATTTGCAACTGAAGGATTTCTTTAATATGTTCATCATACACAAATATTGAAAAGTTTGGATGACAATAAAACCAGACAGGACCATTGGATAATGGAGAAACTATCCCACCAATAAGGGAATTAGTGTATTTATTATGATAAATGTCTCTGATGGTTGCTAAAAAATATGTGTTCAATCCTCTGTGGGTTAAAGCATTGATACCGACCCTTATACAACCAACATGAAGATAATATGTGCCATGTCTTTTGGATTCTTCTTGTAGTTTTTTGGAGTTTAAAAGGGATATGGTCTGAATGGAATCAACATTTTCTGGGATTTGGCTAACACATTCCTTTACAATAACCCTTGTTATGGAATTTAAGTAAAAAATAGATAAATCATAATACATATTAGACAGACTTATGGAAGGCAAAGCCCAACATGTTGTAGGCTAACTTTCAACTAGTTCTATATTTGTAGAATTTTGTTCGAAAGTAGAAAATGAATTAAATAAATTTTCTAGATTAGAATTTTATTTTGTGTGCTCTTCTTTATGCAATTATCTGAAAGATATAGATATTCTTCCTGGTTCCATTTATATATTAGAAGCTTTAGAATATACTCGGTTGGCTCTAATATGAATTTGGAGCAGGGGCTTCCTCCGACGGAGATGTTAGCCATCAGTAATAATTTTGTCATAGCAAATGATGGCTAAAACAGGTCTTGAGCCTTCAATAGATTATTTTCATAGAAAATTACTCATTCTTGAAGTATGTTGTTCCCTAACAGCATTTTTCCTTAAGTGTTGCTCCCTAATAGTGTTGTTCCCTAATGCTATTCCCTTCAAAAAAAAAAAAATCCACCAAGAAAACCTGTTGTTCCCAAAGAAAATTGTTTCCTAAAAAGCCCCATTTCATCTTCATAAAATGCCTATTTCACTTATTTTTCCATTTTATTATTCTTCATTTTCCTCTGCTAAAATTCCCTTTTTTCCCCTTTAAATTATCCTTCATTTCATAAAAAATTCCTTTTAAACTCATAAAAATCTTGTTTTATGGTTTAAATTGTCCTATTTTTGCCTATCGGAACCTCAAAAAACCCCTAAAAAACCTTCTCTTTTCCTAAAAAGCACCCTTTTTTATAAACATGCTTTAGCCCCTTTTGGCTTAGCCCCCAGCTCTTTCTCCATCTTATGATCGAGCCCTGTGACCTAATGCTAGCGCTTATCGAAATTCTTATCACATCGCAACATGTTACATCGCATCGGCCCTTGCTGCTTTTTATATCCCATTTTTTTTGTTTCCCCCGATGCGATAAGCACCTTTCCTTGGCCCCTGGTCACATATCCCGCCATATGACCTTACCCCTGCACTAAACCATACCCCCCCCCCCCATCACATTGGCCTTTATTCGTTTCCTCCCCCATTCCTTTGTTCCCCCGTCGATGCAATAGGCCCCTTTTCTCCTCTGCCCCTGGTCACCTTTCCCCTCCACTTGACCATACCCCAGTTCCTATGCTTAAGCCCCCATCGCATCTTCATTTTCATTTAAAACCTGTGTTTTCTCTATAAATTTCCCACACTGACAACGACACCCCGATGAGATCTACACCGTAGATCCATAGGACCCGATAGCTCTTGTTCACTCCCGACATAAAATCCCGTTGAGGCCTACCTAGCACTAGTAAAACACTCATCCAATCAGCGTGTGCCACCTGGCTTCCACTTTTTCCAATTCCCGAGCACCTTTCCATTATCGCGCCCTCCCGTAGCCATTCGATCCTCCCCCCGAGATCCGACGGCTTACGATCCATTTCGCATGTTTTTTCCATCTGGGGTTTAACCACCAAAACAAATGCAAAATAGGTGGTATTGTGGAGGACGCGTGACGCGAAATAACTAGATCGCGTTCGATTGAATGAAAACCACTTACCGCCCAAGGGCCATGCGAAAACCATTTGTGGTTTTCGCAAAACCACCAATCTACACTTTCGCGCCAATGTCAGTTTTAAAAACAATTTTCGTGGGTTTACTCCTTTTAACCCCTTCCTGCATACTATTTCCCCTTATATTTGCTCCTCCCACACTCTGTCAGCCTCTACAAGTAGTTTTCCAATACCGCAGGGTTTATTAACATGTTTTGTGGTTTTTACAAGATTCGATGGCATTTCTACAGGCCAAAGGCTTTCTCCCCATTCATAATGAAATATGGCCAGAAGATAAGGGCCCTCGTGGTCCAAACAGAGGAAAAAATCACGAAAAAGGGAAGTTATAGGGTTTGTTTTCACAGTTTGACCAGTGCTCCATGAGCGCTGGTTATATTAAGAAACCCTCTCGCTTCGATGAAGCCTCATGTCCACAACAAAGGAAAAGACAGTAAAGGTTAATGATAAAGGGATTAAAAGAACAAATTTTAAAGGTTAAAAGGTTTAATCCATGGTTTGAAGGGATAAACACAGTAAATAAAGCATCGTTTGGGGATAAAGACATGTTTAAAAGGTTAAAAGATCACGTAATGGACCAAAAGCCCGAAAAGCCCGAAAAGTAATTTAAAAGAAGGCCTAAATCATATCAAAGGTAGAGCCCATGTTCAAAAGTGAAGACAGTCAGTAGGACAAGTTTAAAGACCCGAAAATAATTATAAAGCCTTAAAGCACAGAATCAGAGTTAAAATCAGTGTTTAAAGCCACCAGGATAGACAAATCAATAAAGGAAGCCTCCAAGTGTCACATAATTGAGGTTATTGCTCTGCAAAATGCCACCCACCAGCTGATTTCACCTAAAAAGAGTGCATATTAATTACACAGTCAGAGATATTTCTAAAGACTGCTCAGAATTGATTGCCAGCCTACCAAAAGCCTCTAAAGTCAATAAAAGTGACTAAAGTTGATGAAATTTAATGTAATAATCAATTAGCAGAGTTAAAACATTTGAAAACTTCTTCATTTGGCCCTTCAAAGGCTGAGAAGCACTTACTCTGCATTAATTGAACAAATAGACCTTTCTTTCACACCACCTCCTCATTCTTCTATAAATACTTCTCAAGAAGACAGTATTGGGGTTGGTATTTTAATACTCATTGAGTGTAAATACCTTTGAGGCTGCTGAAGCTCTGTTTTTTAATAGAAGAAAGATAGGTTGAGATGAGAAGTTTGAAGCTATAAAGACCCACTGGACTTGAAGATTGTAACTGGTTTGAACATCAAGTACAAGCTGATTTATGGGATCCTGGTCTATGTCAATGGTGATGTTTTTCTTATTGTAAACTATTATTTTTCTCATGTTTTCCATACCGTCCATTTTCTATGATAAATAACAGCAAATATAGATAAGGATTTACTGTCAAGTACCCTAAATCTCACTGATAAATCTTTATCCTCATGTTTTCTGCTAATTGTGTATTTTAGGATAATTCAATAAAGTGTGATCAGTCAAGGAATGTTGGTGAGTCTTTTTCTTGCTGAGTAAAACTTGAGATTATTGTCCTTGAATGTTCTTGAAAAGTCTGCTAAGTAAATTTGAACTAGGGAAGTCTATGGTTAACCCTGTCCTCTAGTTTCTTCTCCAACAGTTGCTTTGAAAAGTTCCCTTAAAAGTATGTTGAAAGCAGGCTAGGTTAAAAGTCCTTACCTGATCTTAGACTATTTTTTATATTTATCTTTAATGTTTTCCTTGAGAATATGTTGAAAGCAGGCTAAGTTAAAAGTCTTTACTTTATCTTAAGCTATTTCTTGTTTTTAAATGTTTTCCTTTAAAAATTATATCAAAAGCGGGCTAGTTTAAATGTACTTACCTGATCTTAGATTTCTTTGTGTCTTTCCTTTGAGTATGTTGAAAGCAGGCTAGGTTAAAAGTCCTTACTTGATCTTAAGCTTCTCTTTGTTTTCTTATATGTTTGCTTATTTCACCACTTCTTAATGTCTCATTCCATAAATCAACTTAAAGAGATCTTTTGACATAGATGACTTGCCCCATAGACCACTCTTGAAACTTGTTGCCAAATGGATTGACATTGTTCCTTACCTATCTTATCAGTTGAACCATTTTCAACCTATTTACACCTTTACCCCTCATAAGACTTCCTTCATTTCAATCAGGCTCATCCCAACCAAAACAAACAAAACCCTTGTGCCTTATAACTAGCCTAATATCATAAAATAAGCCTTGAAGAAATATCTTTGAAAACACTCATATAGAGAGATCCCTCTCTGAATCTAGGAGGGCTAGATCCTAGGATTCCAAAGTGGTTTTGATGTTGGCTTCTGCAGCATTTTTTCTTTCCAATCTTGCAAAATATGAAGACATAACAGAGTGGCGACCATACTGGGGAGATTATTGAGTAATAGATAACTTCACAACTCAACTAACCCCTATTCCTAAATGAATCAAGTGTCACCAAGACTAGTAATTATTGATTGTTAATGGTGAACAACAACCAAACTTTGAAAAGAAGTAAAAATCCTTCACCTGGTGACTCCATTGGTATTCAGTAGGCTTGCTGACCCCACTGGTTTTTCCTAAGACTCCACTGGGAAGACATTTACCATAACATCATATAAACTCAGTTAAGAAAACTTTAAAGATTAAGTTTTCTTTGAAATAGATTAGTTAGCCTCTTAAAGACTGTCATACTTGGCTGAACTTTTCTCATCATTGGGTCTAAAAACACTACATAGTGGCTTCTAGAATAATTTATACTAGAGCCTTTCTTGACCAAAAACATCCTGAGATAGTTGACAATCCTGAAAGTATTCTTAGGAAATCTCCTACATCAAAGAATCCAACTATTGTCAGACCAATTCATAGAGCTAATTTTGTCCCTGAAAACCTTTCAGCTCTTCAAAATACACAAGTTGACTTAAGAAACCCATCCATAACTAAGTCACTTAGTGATATAGATCAGATATACTTTGCGTCCCCACACTCACCCCAACATAGTGGTGAACATCCTGGTAGTAGAGAAACCACTCCACCTAATTTTCATTTCATTCATAACTTTGGTTTTTCTCATCCTAGATTTTCTCAAAGCTCTTTTGCTGGTCCGAGTACTTCTATTTTCCATACACCCACTGTTCAAACTACTACATTCCATCCTCCTCCTCCTTTCGTAAACCCTCCACTTGTAAACCCCCCCATTTTTCCCACAACCTCCTATCATGGCAGCATGGTATGCTCCTCTAGTCCTTCCTTTACCCTTAGCCAATTCTCCACAAGACTATCAATCCAAGATCCCTCTATATGATGCTAGTGCTTCCACCACTGCTCAAATACATGTGGACAAAATGAATGACTATTTTGATAGAAATGATATTGATGATGAGACCATTAAAATTAGATTATTTTCTCAAAGTTTAGGGGGAGAAGAAAGAAAATGGTTCAAAGGCTTAAACCCCCAGAGTATTAATGATCTTCAATATTTCCATCAGACATTCATAAACAAATGGCAAGTTTGGAAGAACCCTCTTCAAATACTTTCAGATTATAACAACCTCAAGAGAAATGCTGGGGAAAGTGTGCAAGATTATTGCACAAGATTTAATAGTGTTTATAATGCACTTCCCCCAGATCTAAAATCTCCACAAGGCTTAGCTTTGGCCAAATTCCCTGAAGGATTTGATCCTGAAATGGCCTATCAGCTAATAGAAATGGATCCCTTAACTTTAGAAGACATGCAGAAGGGAGCTCTCAGTGTGGAAAAAAATCTAATTGAGAAGAGAGTCAGAATGAAAACTGAGAAGAGGGTATCCTATAGGGAAGATACTGCACCTTCCACATTTGACTCAAAACTAGAAAGGATGATGGAAAAGATGATGGAGAGAATTAGTATGCTTGAGAGAGCTCAATCTAGAGAAAATCAATCAGCTCCTCAAAACAGAAATCAGCCCCAAAACCAAAATCAGAACTTTAGAAGAAATCAACCTCAAAACAGACAAAGAGATGTTGATCAACAGATTAGACCTCCTTTCCAAGAAAATTATGTCAATGAGGATGGATAAGTAAATGAACAAATAGAGGATGAGCACATGAACATGCTGGGAGTAAGCAGTGAAGATTATGACTCCATTTATGAAAGAAAACAAGGTCTATATACACCCTATGATGATAGAAGACCAAAAACAAAGTACTATGAAGCAGACCTTGAAAATTCCATCATAGGATCACCTAAAAAATATGAACTAAGAAGTAAGAAGAATCAATAAACTCCCAAGAACAAAACCTCTGATAAATCTGCCAAAAATAGCCCTAAAAATGTTTCCAAAAATACAACAGAAAATCATAAAACAGTGGCTGAAAGTTCTGATCCAAACAAGGGAAAAGACACCCAGATCAATGAAAAATGTAGTCTTAACCCCAACAGCACTAGCATCTCAGCTAATTCTCCTGAAAAAACCATTTTAACCGTTGTAAATACTAAAAATCAGCAAGTTGATTTTGCTGAACAAGGAGTGACTAACAAGGTCGAATCAAACATTTTAAAAAATCAGATTCCTTTTATCCTAGAGAATGAAATTTCAAAAATAAAAATCTCTGTCCCACTTACTAAATTAGTCACTCAAAATGTATATGTAGGTCATATTTTGAAGGAATTGAACATAGAATATGTTCATGACACGGTCAACTTAAATGATGATACCCCAGAGCTCATATTTTGACCAAAAATTGAAGGAAAATTTCAAGAAGGAACTACCCCTCCTTTTTACATCAATTTTAACATACATGATAATATTTTACACAATTCCATGCTTGATTCAGGAGCATCACACAACCTCATTCCCAAGATAATAATGGAAAGATTAGGCTTAGAAGTGACTAGACCCTACAAAGATTTATATTCCTTTGATTCAAGTAGGGTGAGATGCCTAGGTCTAATAAAGGATCTGTGTGTTAACTTAGCCCAAATATTAGCCAAGAGCTTAGTAATGGACATTGTAGTGGCTGATATACCCCCCAAATATGGAATGCTCCTTTCAAGATCATGGGGGGCTAAGTTACAAGGTACTATGCAGATGGATATGACTTATGACACCATCCCTATCTTCAGTCAACCTAGAAGACTGTATAGGGAAACACACATGAAATACATGGTGAGTAACCAAGAAAAACCAGAGAATTCTCCTCTCTATTCCATACACACTGACCTTGACTCTTTCATTCTTTACAATGATGATATTCCTAATGAGCAAGGGTTAGTCAATAAAACATCATCAAATGTAGTGGTCACTACACATCCAAACATGGTGGCAGCAAGTGATGAAGAGGAAAATAAGGAGGAAATAAAAAGGAAGTTTGCTAATTTAGAAATTCACAGCATACAGATTGAAGGTCTTGAGGTCCAAAATAGTCATAAAAATAGTACCAATCAAGAAAATCAAAAGATGAATTTTCAACAAATTGAAAATCTTGAAGAAAAAATAAAAAAGGAACATAGTACAAACCCTTGTACAGAACAGAATGATGAAAAATACAGAGAGGACAACAATGAAATAAATGACAAATCTGAAAACAGTCCTCTTTGGAGCATGATTTTTGATGGGTCTTGCACTAAAAATGATGCAGGGGCACGTATATGGATACACATCACTGAAAACAATCATGCTAAGGGGCATTCCTATAGATTAAACTTCCAATGTACAAACAACATAGCTGAGTATGAAGCTCTCCTTTTAGGCATGCATTTATGGAAAAAATTAGGGGCCAAAAGAATAAAAGTTCATGGAGATTCAAAGTTGATAATTAGGCAAGTAAATGGGGAGTGCAGTGCTAAACATCCCAGACTTAGAGCCTATAGATATGATGCCATGGATATATTGAAAAAATTTGATGAATCCATGTTTACCTTTTTCCCAAGGGAAAAAAACATTATGGCTAATGGATTAGCCTTTGCTGCTAGAACTTTTCTAACACCTTATGAAACAAAGAAATGCACCACACAAGTTAAATATAGACTAGTTGTCCCGGATAATGAAAAATACTAGCAAGTTTTTGATGGAGATGAATAAATAGAAGACTTCCTACAGTCCAAAAATGAATTTGAAACACCAAACTCATATTCAGAGTATGATGAAGACTGTCCTACTAAACAAAATCCACTTACTGAAGAAGAAAAGTCTCCAGATATTGCTGAAATAAATTTGATAACAAATGAACCCAAACAGATGATACAAAATAGCACAACTTTAGAAGATGAATACTTAGAAGTGCTGCAATTTAAAGACCAAAGCTTTCCAAGAGGACTAGTCCCATTAGAGGAATTATTTGACTTGAATGATGCTACTAAAAAGCCAAAACTGGAACCCATAGAAACTGAAGTGGAAGAATGCAACATAGGAAGTGAGGAAAACCCAAATGATCAAATTATCCAAGACACTGCCAGCTCACATTAAACTGAAATATATCGAGTTGTTTAAAGAATTTTCTGATGTTTTGCATGGAGTTATGAAGATCTGAAATCATATGATACATAAATAATCCATTATAAGATACCCCTCAAAGAAAATCAGAAACCTTTTAAACAAAAATTGCGCAGAATTAACCCTGTTCAATTACCTTTGGTAGAGAAAGAAATTAGAAAAATGTATGATGCTGGAATTATAGTCACTGTTAGATACTCATAATGGGTGTTTAATCTTGTATCAGTTAGGAAGCAAACATGAGAAATAAGGCTTTGCATTGATTTTAGAAACTTAAACAAAGCCTCATTAAAGGACAATTATCCCTTACCCAAAATGGATCATATCTTACAAAGGGTAGTTAGTTCTAGAAGAAATTCTTTGCTAGATGGCTTCTTAGGTTACAATCAAATATTGGTATATCCTGATGATCAACTTAAAACAGAATTCACTACACCTTGGGGTACTTTCATATATTTGAAAATTCCTTTTGGTTTAATGAATGCTGGTGCTACATTTTAGAGAGCCATGGATATTGCATTTTCAGAAGAAATAGGTTACTTCATAGTGATTTACTTAGATGACATCACTGCTTATTCTAAAACAGATGAAGAACACCTAATACACTTGAGAAAATTCTTTGAAAAATGTAGAAAATTTGGACTTTCCTTAAATCCAAAAAAAACGTTGTTTGGTCTCCAAGAAGGTAAACTTCTTGGACATATCATATCAGAAGAAGGAATAAGGATAGACCCAAAAAGGATTGATGGCATATTGTAAGTCAGCCATCCTAGAAACATCAAGGAACTTCAATCTTTCATTGGAAAGATAAATTTCTTGAGAATGTTCATACCCAACCTAGCTGAACTCCTTAGAAACATAACAAACATGCTTAAAAGAGAAGAAGGAGTTAAATGGACCTTAGAAGCAAAGAAATCATTCGAGTTGGTAAAACAAGCACTTACCAAAACACCAGTTCTCATTAGTCCTAATTTTACAAAAGAATTCTTCATTTTTTCATTTGCATCAGAACACACAATAGCTGTTGTCCTATTACAGAAAAACATGAATGGACAAGAGCAGCAAATTTCATTTCTCAGCAAGTCATTAAGAGAGGCACCTTTGAAGTAAAATATAATGGAAAAAAAAACCTTTGCCTTAGTCAAAGCCTTAAAAGACTTCAGAGTTTACATTTTACACTCCCACTTAATAGCATTTGTGCCTCATTCAGTTGTAAAAGACATATTAACCCAAGATCCAGATGGAAAAAAAGGAAAGTGGATTGTTGTAATTTTAGAATATGACTTACAAATCAAACCCACTAAGATCATAAAAGGTCAAGGACTAGCAAAAATTATGGCTGAATCCAACTTTCAAGCTCTTGATATAAACATGTTTAATGCATTAGATGAACAAGAGGATTTGACAGCTCCAATTATTGAAGATCAATTTTTAAATTCATCTTGGTATGCTGATATCTTGTATATTTTGCTCAATCTGAATGTCCCTCCTGGTTTGTCAAAAACAAAGGCAAGATTCTTAAAATTGAAAGCTGTAAATTACTGCATTTTGGATAAATGTTTATATTGGAAAAATGCTAGTGGATTATTGCTTAAATGTTTGCCTGAGAATGATGCAGAAAATATCAAGCATGAATTTCATGAAGGAGAATGTGGAGGCCACCTCTACTGGAAGTCAACGACTAACAAAATCCTTAGAGTTGGTTATTACTAGCCTGCCCTCTTTCAAGATGTCCACAAAATGATTACTATATGTCACAGATGCCAAATTTTTGAAGGCAAAAGAAAACTGCTTCCTTTACCTCTACAACCAATCACTATTGAAGCTCCTTTTTAGCAGTGGGGTCTAGACTTCATTGGGGAAATCCATCTTGCTTCATCTGCCCAACATAGATGGATCCTCACAGAAACAGACTATTTTACCAAGTGGATAGAATCCATCCCATCTAGGAAAGCCACAGATTCAGTCATCATTTCTTTCCTTGAAAACCATATACTGTCTATATTTGGTTGTCCTGGGAAGATCATAACTGACAATGCTGCTGCATTTGGATCTAAAAAGATGGTTGAATTATATCATAAATATCAAATCATATTGGGTCATTCTATAGCTTATTACCCTCAAGGTAATGGTTTGGCAGAATCCTCAAATAAAAGTTTGGTAAACATTATCAAGAAGTTGCTGGAAGATAACAAGAAATCATGGCACAATAAGCTAGTACATGCATTATGGGCAGACAGATTGACAGTTAAGAAGTCAATTGGGATGTCTCCTTATCAACTAGTTATGGGACAGATGCAATATTTCCAACCAGTTTAGGAGTGCCAGTCATGAAGCTGATCCAAGAAGTACATTCTGAAGATAATGATATGACAAGAAGAATAAATCAAACTATACACCTAAAAAAAACCAGGGAGGAGGTATACATAAGAGCACAACAACTACAAGAAAATATCTAGAAGTTGTTTGACAAAAGAACCAAGGCAAGTGATTTTAAAATTGGTTATAAAGTTTTAAAATTGGATTCAAGGAGAGAAGATAAGGGCAAACATTGAAAATTTGATAATTTATGGCAAAGCCCTTATCTTATTCAATCTACTATTGGGAAAAATGCATTCTTTCTTCAAGAATTGGATGGAACTGAATTTTTTGGACGTCTTGTCAATGGCAGGATGCTCAAACATTACTTTTGTTAGCTGATTTTTTAGTTTCAGAGCTTTCTGTTCATTGTATATATCACTGCTTTTCAATTTAGAAAAAGAAAAACACAAAAACAATAAAAAGAAAAGAGGGCAGAAATAAAATAAGAAAGGTACAGCCCCATACCCAAAAAAGAGAAATTCTGAAAGTGTGCAAGCTTAAATGCCACTACCAAAAACAACACTGTTATTTTAGTCATACATCCTAATCATGACTAAGATAGATTTAAATTTTATACTGATAGATTAGTAAAAAAGATTTTCCAAACTATTCAATCTTGTCTTATCAGTAGAATAGATTAGGATAGAAAAACATAGGTTCAAACAAGCTCAAATCCTGAACCTGTAAAGTTTGATGAATAATTGATTCTAATCTGCTCAAAATATGAACCAAGAAAAAAAGAGAAGAGCTCCGAAAAAATCAAAACCAGAGCTAAAAGAATTAATGAAGGATGTCTTTTATTTTTCTGGTCTTAAGCCTTCACATTTTGTTTATTCTGCAATTTTCAGTCTATGTGCAGCTTGTTTTTATGCCATAGTCCCATGACAAATCAGACTGCTTAATCCTGGTTTAATTGTCTTTCAATTTCTGTTTTAGAAAATACAGAATAAAATCTGCCAGACAGTCTAATCCTGGTAGATAGTAGCTTAGGTAGAGAATTTATGAGTTCAAAAGTCTAATATGAACTCATGGAAGAAATAAGGGTAGATTTAGATTATCTTTTCCTGTTTTTAAAAAAATAAAATGTTGATGAAAAAGGTTTGCAAGTCCAAATGCACCTTATAAAAAAAATGTTAAGAAATGTAGGCTGTGCAGGTAGAAATATTGAGAGGAATTTGTTTTCTGATATGAAATACCGATCATCTTTTCTAAGCAGCAAGACCACAGAAGAAGCAGGTTTTCAGTGGATTAAGGCACAGTTCTACATCCCAAAGATAAATTTCTAAAGTTCTTGACACCTCCAAGGAACTGCCATCCCTAAGTGGAGCCACTGTTAGCCATCAGTAATAATTTTTTCATAGAAAATGATGGCTAAAACAAGTCTTGAGCTTTAAAGAGATTATTTTCATAGAAAATTACTCATTCTTGAAGTCTGTTGTTCCCTAACAGTGTTGTTCTAAGTTATGTTCCCTAACAGTGTTGTTCCCTTCAAAAAAAAAAAAAAATCCACCAAGAAAACCTGTTGTTCCCAAAGAAAATTGTTTCCTAAAAAGCCCCGTTTCATCTTCATAAAATGCCTATTTCACTTATTTTTCCATTTTATTATCCTTCAATTTCCTCTGCTAAAATTTCCTTTTTCCCCCTTTAAATTATCCTTCATTTCATAAAAAATTCCTTTTAAACTCATAAAAATCTTGTTTTATGGTTTAAATTGTCCTATTTTTGTTTATCGGAACCTCAAAAAACCCCTGAAGAACCTTCTTTTTGCCTAAAAAGCACCCTTTTTTATAAACAAGCTTTAGCCCCTTTCGGCTTAGCCCCCAACTCTTTCTACATCATATGATCGAGCCTTGTGACCTAATGCTAGCGCTTATCGCAAATTCTTATCACATCACAACATGTTACATCGCATCGACCCTTGCTGCTTTTTATCTCCCATTTCTTTTGTTTCCCTCGATGCAATATCCCAACATGATAAGCACCTTTCCTTGGCCCCTGGTCACATATCTCGCCATATGACCTTACCCCTGTGCTAAACCATAGCCCCCTCCATCGCATCATCCTTTATTCGTTTCCTCCCCCATTCCTTTGTTCCCCCGTTGATGCGATAGGCCCCTTTTCTCCTTCGCCCCTAGTCACCTTTCCCCTCCACGTGACCATAACCCAGTGCCTATGCTTAAGCCCCCATCACATTGGCATTTTCATTTAAAACCTGTGTTTTCTCTATAAATTTCCCACCCCGACAACGACACCCCGATGAGATCTACACCATAGATCCATAGGATCCGACGGCTCTTGTTCACTCCCAACATCAAATCCCACCAGGACCTACCTAGCACTAGTCAAATGCTCATCCAATCAACATGTGCCACTTGGCTTCCACTTTTTCCATCGCCCGAGCACCTTTCCATTATCGCGCCCTCCCGTAGCCATTGGATCCTCCCCCCGAGATCCGATGGCTTACGATCCATTTCGCGCGTTTTTCCCATCCGAGTTTTAACCACCAAAATAAACACGAAATAGGTGGTATTGTGGAGGATGCATGGCGAAAAATAACTGGATTTCATTCAATTGAATGGAAACCACTTACCGCCTGAGGGCCACGTGAAAACCATTCATGGTTTTCGCAAAACCACCAATCTGCACTTTCGCGCTAATGTCAATTTTAAAACTATTTTTCGTGGGTTTACTCCTTTTAACCCCTTCCTGCATACTATTTCCCCTTATATTTTCTCCCCCCACGCTCTGTCAGCCTCTGCAAGCAGTTTTCCAATACCGTAGGGTTTATTAACATGTTTTGTGGTTTTTACAGGATTCAATGGTGTTTCTACAGGCCAAAGTATTTCTCCCGATTCATAATGAAATATGGCTAGAATATAAGGGCCCTCGTGGTCCAAACAGAGGCAAAAATCACGAAAAAGTGAAGTTACAGGGTTTGTTTTCACAGTTTGACTAGTGTTCCATTAGCACTGGTTATATTAAGAAACCCTCTCACTTCAATGAAGCCTCCTGTCCACAACAAAGGGAAAGACAGTAAAGGTTAACGATAAAGGGATTAAAAGTGCAAAGTTTAAAGGTTAAAAGGTTTAATCCATGGTTTGAAGGGATAAACACAATAAATAAAGCACCATTTGGGGATAAAGACATGTTTAAAATGTTAAAAGATCAAGTAAAGGACCAAAATCCTGAAAAGCCTGAAAAGTAACTTAAAAGAAAGCCTAAATCATATCAAAGGCAGAGCCCGTGTTCAAAAGTGAAGACAGTCAGTAGGACAAGTTTTAAAACCCAAAAATAATATAAAGCCTTAAAGCATAGAATTCGAGTTAAAGTCAGTGTTTAAAGCCACGAGGACATAAAAATCAATAAAGGAAGCCTCCAAGTGCCGCAGCATTGAGGTTATTACTCTTCAAAATGCCACCCACCAGCTGATTTCACCTAAAAAGAGTGCATATTAATTACACAGTCAAGAGATATTTCCAAAGATAGCTCAGAATTGATTGCTAGCCTACCAAAAGCCTCTAAAGTCAACAAAAGTGACTAAAGTTGATGAAATTTAATGTGATAATCAATTAGCAGAGTTAAAAAATTTGAAAAATTCTCCATTTGGCCCTTCAAAGGCCGAGAAGCACTTACTCTGCATTAATTGAAAAGATAGACCTTTCTTTCACTCCACCTCCTCATTCTTCTATAAATACTTCTCAAGAAGACAGTATTGGGGTTGGTCTTTAAGTACTCATTAAGTGTAAATAGCTTTGAGGCTGCTGAAGCTCTATTTTGTAATAGAAGAAAGATAGGTTGAGATGAGAAGTTTGAAGCTATAAAGACCCACTGGACTTGAAGATTGTAACTGGTTTGAACATCAAATACGAGCTGATTTATGGGATCCTGGTATATGTCAATGGTGATGTTTTTCTTATTGTAAACTATTATTTTTATCATGTTTTCCATACTACACATTTTCTCTGATAAAGAACAGCAAATATAGATTAGGATTTACTGTCAAGTACCCTAAATCTCATTGATAAATCTTTATCCTTATGTTTTATGCTAATTGTGTATTCGAGGATAATTCAATAAAGTGTGATCAGTCAAGGAATGTTGGTGAGTCTTTGTCTTGCTGAGTAAAACTTGAGGTTATTGTCCTTGAATGTTCTTGAAAAGTCTGCTAAGTAAATTTTAACTAGGGAAGTCTATGGTTAGCCCTCTCCTCTAGTTTCTTCTCCAACAGTTGCTTTGAAAACTTCCCTTAAAATTATATTGAAAGTAGGCTAGGTTAAAATTCCTTACCTGATCTTAGACTATTTTTTATGTTTATCTTTAATGTTTTCCTTGAGAATATGTTGAAAGCAGGCTAAATTAAAAGTCTTTACTTGATCTCAAGCTATTTCTTGTTTTTAAATGTTTTCCTTTTAAAAGTATATCAAAAGAAGGCTAGCTTAAATGTACTTACCTAATCTTAGATTGCTTTGTGTCTTTCCTTTGAGTATGTTGTGTTAGCCACCTATAAAATTCGTCATATCAAATGGTGGCTAAATCATTTTTTGGAGCCTTCAAGAAACAATTTTTATAGCAAAATTGTCATCTCTTGAAGTCTTATGAAGACATAATTTCCCTTGATTAAATCTTCACTGTTGTCTCCCTTTCCAACTCAGAAATTCTGCTATTTTCATACAGAAAAGACTACTACAAAAATCCCATTTTTCCCCCTCCTTTCACTTCAAACTAACCTTCATTTTATTCCCTTTTTTCCCCCATGAAATTCCTCTATTTTTCCTTTATTCCTTTCTCCCCTTCAAAAAATTCCCTTTACAAGGTTTAAAACTCATTTTCTAACCTGACCGAAACCCCCAAATCCATTAAAAAACTTTGAAAAATTCATAAAAAATAATTTTTTTTAACTATGGACCTAAGCCCCTTTGGGCCAAGTCTTAAACCGCTTCCCAACCACAAGCCCATGCCTTATAACTAGGCGCTAACCCCATCGGGTGCTTATCGCATAGGAAACAATTGATGCGTGCAAGTCTTTTATCATGTTAAAGTCCCGATGCCGATTGGCCCTTTCTCTATATAAGCCCTGGGCCTTTGCTTTCCATATAAACTAACGGCCCCGCAATCGGGTGCTAGACACATAAAAGAACCTATGCCCGATGCTATTTTCCTTTGTAAAAATCATAAAACCCATTTTTCTATGTTATAAAGGAAATCTGTTGTTTCATTGTTTTGAAAGGAGAAGAACCGTTGATCTTAGAAACTGATCAACTGTAAATAAACTCTCGCATCGGAACAAATCGGAGCGCGCAAGTCTATTTGTTTCATTGAAACCTCCGATGCGATTGGCCTCTTTGTACATATAACCTCAGTCCATTTCACTCGTTCATATATCTAAAGGCCCCGCAGTCGAGTGCCAACCTTATATTTACCCTGTCCCGATGCAATAAAACCTTTGTTTTTCATAAAAGATATGTTTTTCATGTTTTACACTAAGCCCGCCGTTCATTGGTCAGAGCTCTTCTCAACCGTTGAGCATCAACCAATCAGACGACCAATGCAACCTCGTGTCGGAATTTTTCATTGGGCGCGTTATATATTTTATTTACCACCTCCAATTGGTTACCTCCCGATTCATTTCCCACCATCAATCTAATCTGCAGATCGACGGCCCACAACCAATCGCATCGGTGCTCCCTTGTCCAATGCCCCCACCGATCACGAAAGCTCTGATTACATCTGGGCCATCCACGTGTCAAGATCCAATGGCCCAGATTGCACCCCTTGACCTTTGTTAAAAACATGAAGCCCTACTTTGTAGAGGTTGTTTGAGGAGATCCCAGCCGTTGATCTCTGCAGATCAACAACCCATATTAATCCCTTTCTCCGCTTTGTATATTTGTTAATTAGCCCCAAAGATTAGATCTGAGCCATTCATTCCTTGATCCAATGGCCTAGATTTATCCCAACAGGCCCAAATCCCATGGGTCCTACCTCCCTCTAGATTTGATCTTAGTTGTCCAATCTCTGATCCAATGGCTCAGATTAAAACCACTCAACCTGCTTCTACCCGTGCATCTTGCTAATATCGCGCTCACTCCCTACCGTCTGATCTGAGACCCAAGATCTAACGGTTGACACGGATTTTCGCGTAATTTCAATCGCGAAGGTTAATTTCCCAAGAGCTACACGATATGGGCAGTATTCAAATTCCACATGTCGGGTGGTCACGCGAAACCAGTTGTTTTTCCCTCTGAAACCACTTTCCCTCATTTATATTGTGTTTCATCATGTTTTATATCCGCCGTTGATATCTAAAGATCAACAGCCGGCATTCAATATCACGTTTGAACTATCGCCCTTCGCCTTCACCAAAGGACTTCTCATATCAATCTTAACCATTGATCTCCAGGGCCAAATCTGATCCAACGGCTCAAAATCATCCACAAAACCCCAATTTTCCTCAATGCATATTTCCTCCGCCCGAAGGGACTTTCACCATTTCCTTTGTATTTCTTCTGTTTTCGCGAAAAGCAACCCCTTCTCCATTGTATTTACCCAGTTGATCTCGACTGTTGATCAACACAGATCAACATTTTGGACTTAATCTCCCACCGTTTGATTCCACCTGCCTCCATTTGACCTCTGTGCTCAATCTCCACCGTTGGATTCTTTCATCCAACGACCACGCTCTTAACCACAACCTCTAAAGCAGTTTTACCCAATACGCATGATTTTATTAACTTTTATTGTATTGTGTAGGTTTCAAAGGTTTTTTCCATTATATTAAAGGAAAACCAAAGGCCAGGGATGACGATCCCCCACGCCTTTGTTCATAAAAGAAAATCCATCTAAAGGGTTCGAAGCCATGTTTCATTAGTGTATCATGGGAACTGATGCCATATGAACCCTTTGTACACCTGTACATCAACAAGACATAGCAAAGTTAAAGAAGTTAAAGAGTATCAGTATGAAGATTCAAGCAAAACCAGAAATGAAGAATTAAATCTAGTTTACACAGTTTGGATGGATTACGGCTAAGATCGAAAATCAAAAGCCTAATCCACTAAATTAAACACAGTTAAAGAACAGAAAGACATAATTAGGCCGAATTAAGCCTAAACATATATAATCAAATCAAATTAACCAGAAGCCAAACAGATTTATTGCAAAGATGACACAGAACCTTAAAGTCAACAAAATCTCCCCACCGAGCTTAATTCTTAATGTAAAACAATTAATACAGAGGAAATATCTGTAAAATTCTCCATCAAGCCCCTCAAAGGCCGAGGAGTATTAATCTGTATTAATTGAACCTGGGAGATCTTTTATCCCATCCCAACTCCTCATTTCTTCTATAAATACTTCTGTAGGAGATAAAACAATGTTGGTTGCAGAACTTTGAAATATACTTGTGCTCGAAACTTCTACTTGTAAATAGTGTTTAAAGGCTCTTGAAGCTCTGTTTGTGATTAAATAATTTAGGCTGAGAATTGAAGATGATTTCTAAACTGAAACATCGGACTTGAAGATTGTGACTAGTTTGACATCAATAACAAACTGTTTCTTGGGATCCTGGTCTATATCATTGGTGAAGTACTTCTTTATATGTTATTGTATTTTCCTTTTATGTATGCCATATTTTCCATTATTCTCTGATAAAGAACAGCAAGCATAGATTTACGATTTATTGTTTACAGTACCCTTCTCTGACTAATAAGCTGTATTTCAATGTTTTCCTCCAAATCGTTTATTTAAGAATGATTCAATACAGTCAAGCAGTTAGGAATGTTGGCGTTCCCTCATCCTACTGTTTACTTTAAAAATTATTCTTGAATGTTATTTCCATTATTTTCTTATTAAATTTAGACTATAAAAGTGATGGTGTGCCCTATTTTCTAGCTTCTTTCTCCAAAGGTAAATTATGAAAGTTTCCCTAAGTGTATACTGAAAGCAGACTAGATTTAAAAGTATCTTATCTGATCTTAAGTTACATTTTGTTTCTCTTATTTGTTTTCATCCTTTCTGAAAGTAATTATGCAGATTACTGGATTGTTTTTCTCTTGAGTTATCTTTAACACGAGCTTGTCCAAAGAGGTTTATGGTGAGCCCTACCCATTGGTTGGTTTTGAATATTTTCTTAAAAGGCTTTTCTTGTTTGAACAAACTATAAATCCTAGTTAAAATTATTATCTGTTTCCACCCTTTTAACACTTTTATTGTTTCCATTCCATCATTTAATCTCAATGATCTTGTGATATAGATGACTTGCCCCTTGGACCACTCTTGAAATTTTTGCACAATTAAAGTCCTATTATGACTCCATATCCCAATGGACTAAAAACTAGCGTTATATCTATCTAATAAGCCAAAGCTTGTTCTGATTTATTGCAACTTCACACCTTTGAAACTCTTTCCATTTAGGACTTTCCACTCAACTAAAATCACGCTCAACCATCCAAAACAAACAAAAACTCTCGTTCTTCATAACTAGCCTAATATCATACCCAAAAGCTTTAAAGATAAATAAATCTTTGCACTTATTGGAGATATCCCTCTCCGGATTCAAGAGGGCTAGATCCTAGAATCCCAAAGTGGTTCAAGTGTTCTCTCCGCAGTTCTGGTCTCACCAATCTGCTGGAATTACAGGGAGCTAACATTTCTGGCGACTCCACTGGGGAGTTCGAAGTCATTTTCATTTTAAGGTAATCATAGGATATCAGAATTTTTTTTCAAGAATATTTGGTATATTTGCCAGCTGAGCCACCAGAAAAAAACATTTCTGGCGACTCCACTGGGGA
This sequence comes from Pinus albicaulis, assembly GCA_034641835.2. Lineage (NCBI taxonomy): Eukaryota > Viridiplantae > Streptophyta > Pinopsida > Pinales > Pinaceae > Pinus > Pinus albicaulis. Next base: position 395,519,267 of record CM076582.1, on the reverse strand, counting down.
ATTTGAGTTAAATGATATTTTAAGTACATCTTAGGACTCAAGAAAACCTTTGATTCAAGAACATTGTGCAGTGAGTACAGGAAACCATCTTCAAGCACTACCAAGCCAATGGTAATCATGATAAAACTTATTTGATTCAGTGACAATCTAAGGAAACCTTAGGATTCTCATAAGAGCTTATCAAACCTTGAAGGATCAACTAGCTTAGCCATAAGAGTAGACTGTCTTTCTCTCATAACTAGAGCTATGTTTTGAAACAGATTTAGGACACTCTTAGAACCCATAAATACTGAAAAATAACTCAGAAAACCCAAAAATGTTTCATATTGGTATTCAATAAACATGGTGGTGGACCATAAAACCTTTTACCTCCAAAAGAGCTAAAAATTTCCACTTGGCGACTCCACAATCCTAAACAGACCTTAAGACTCCACTGGGAAGACCCATTATCTTCATAACATCTTTTAAACTCAGTAAGAGGATTTTAGGATTAAAAATTTTCTTGTTTGAAACAGATTAGTTAACCTCTTAAAGACTATCATATCTGGTTAGACTGTTTTTGTTTAGTAGGGCTTGAAAAACACAACATAGTGGCTCCTAGAAAGATTCATACTGGAGCCCACCCTGACCCTAATCCACCTGAGATAGTTGATAACCCTGAAAGTATACTTAGGAAGTCTCCTAAGATTAAATTTTCAATTGTTTTCAGATCACCCTTGAGAGCTAATTCAGTTCCTGAAAATCTTGCAGCTCTACAACAATCACAAGTTGACTTAAGAAATCCATTTACAGCTAGGTCGCTTGATGATTTAGATCATCTAGATTCAGAGTCTTCACTTTCATCCCCGAAAACAAGTGAACATCCTGGTAGTAAAGAAACAACACCACTCGATTTACATTTCCTTCACAATTTAGGTGTCTCTCATCCAAGATCAGCTCAGCAATCTATTCCTGGTCCATCCACATCTGCTCATCCTACATTCACTATCCAAACCACCCCATTCCTGCCCACTTTCCCTCTTATTAATCCACCTCTTGTAAATTCACCCCCACCACATATCATGGTAGCATGGTATGCTCCCTTAGTCCTTCCTGTACCCTTGGTCAATATTCCACAGGACTATCAGTCCAAAATACCATTGTATGATGTCAGTAATGCTACAACTGCATCACAACATGTGGATAAGATGAATGAATACTTTGACAGAAATGAAATTGATGATGAATCTGTCAAACTTAGACTATTTGCTCAGATTTTAGGGGGGGAAGTAAGAAAATGGTTCAAAGGCTTAGCCCCTTACAGTATAAATGATCTCCAAGTTTTCCATCAGACATTCTTAAACAAATGGGAAGTAAGGAAAAACCCTCTTCAAATAATTTCTGATTACTTGAATCTCCAAAGAAACACTGGGGAAAGTGTACAAGCTTACTACACTAGATTTAATGGTGTGTATAATGCCCTTCCCCGATATTTAAAACCTCCACAAGAATCAGCGTTAAACAAGTTTCCTTAAGGGTTTGACCCTGAAATGGCTTATCAGCTGAGAGCGAGAGACCCTTTAACTCTTGAAGATATGAAAAAAGGGGATCTTGCTGTGGAAGTCAACTTAATGTATAAAAGAGAAAGAATGAGAAATGAGAAGAAAGTGTCCTTTAAAGAGGAATCTACACCTTCCACATCCAACTCAAAGATGGAAAGAATGATGGAAGAGATGATGAAAAAGATGAGCATTCTTGAGATAGCTCAAGCTATTCAAAACCAAACAGGTCCTCAAAATAGAAATCAAAACCAAAATCAGATTTTCAAAAGAAACCAACATCAAAATAGACCAAGGGAGGATGATCAGCAGATCACCCCTCCTTTTCATCAAAACTATGTAAGTGAGGCTAAAGACACAATAGATCAAACAGAGGATGATGATATTAATATTTTGGGAGTAGATAATGATGACTTTGAAGTTCATTATGATAGAAAACAAGGTCTGTATACACCCTATGATGATAAAAGAGATGATGATGAAAGTTATTATCAAGACATGGAAAATGTTATCATAGAACCTCAAAGGGAATATGACCTTAGAAGTAAGAAGAATATAGAAACTCCCAACAACAAAACCTCTGAAAAATATTCACAAAACAATACTTTAAATAGACCCAAAATTTCAAAACAAAAGGAAAAAATAGTGGCTGTAAATTCTGATAAGAGAAAAGAGAAAGGCACTCGAAACAATGAAAAACAGAGTGCAGATCTTAGCAGTACTAGTACCTCGACTAGTACTCCTGTTAAAAAAATTTTGTCAAATGTAAATAGAGAAATTCAGCTAACAGATTTTGCTGACAGAGTGGCAGTTAATAAGGCTAATACAAGCACTTCAAAGAATCAAATTCCTTTTATCTTGGAGCAGGAAATTTCAAGAATTAAAATCTTTGTTCCTCTTACTAAGTTAGCTGCCCAAAATGTATATAGATCTCAAATTTTGAAGGCTTTTAACATAGAAGAGAATAATGACACTGTCAATCTTAATGATGACCAACCAGAGCTCATATTTGGTCCTAAGATTGAAGGTATATATCAAGAGGGACCAGTTCCTCCTTTTTATGTAAGTTAGGGACCAGTTCCTCCTTTTTATGTAAGTTTAAATGTTCATGAAAAAATTTTGCACAACACTATGCATGATTCCGGGGCCTCTCACATTTTAATGCCCAAATCTTTAATGGAGAGCCTAGTCCTTGAAATCACTCGACCTTACAAAGACCTTTAATCCTTTGACTCAAGCAGAGTAAAATTTTTAGGTTTAATAAAAGACCTCTGTGTTAACTTAGCACAAATCCCAACCAAATGTTTAGTCATGGATATTGTTGTGGCTGATGTGCCCCCAAAGTATGGTATGCGATTATCTAGGTCTTGGGGAGCTAAGTTACAAGGGACTATGCATATGGACATCACATATGTGACCATCCCTATTTTCAATCAGACAAGAAGACTTTACATGGAGTCACATATGCAGTACATGGTTACTAGCCAAGACAGACCACAAACTCTCCTCTGTATTCTGTAAATATAGGCCTCGATTCTTTTATCTTGTTTAATGATCAAACATTCAGTGAGCAAGTCACTTTAACTGAATTAATGGCTGATAGAGAGGATGAGGTAGACACCACAGAAATGTTAAAATAGTTTGCCGAACCCGTAAACTACAGCAAACAACACACAGGTCTTGAGCTACAAGTCATGCATCTGTTGCTTTTGAACCTTGATAGTCAAGAAAGTAACCCTCAACACAGTGAAAAACCTGAGGATTTAAAACAAATTCAACTAAGTGCTAATACTCAACAACAAACCAAAATCACTTTAGTTGAAGAGGATAGTAACCGAACTGATGAATCTGAAACTAGTCCTCTGTGGAGTATGAACTTTGACGGGTCCTTCACTAGGAGCAATGCTGGTGTAGGAGTTTGGCTACGCAACACTGAGAACAACCACATAGAGAGCCTTTCCTATAGATTAAACTTCCAGTGTTCAAATAACATAGCAGAATATGAATCCCTTCTTTTAGGCTTACATTTGTTGAAAAAATTAGGAGCCAAAAGAATTAAAGTGCATGGGGATTCATAATTAATCATTAGGAAAGTCAACCGGGAATACAACACTAATCACCCCAGCCTTAGAGCCTATCAAAATGATGTCATGGATTTGTTGAAAACTTTTGAGGAATCCCAACTGATTTTTGTCCCAAGAAGAAGGAATAACATGGCCCACAGTTTTCTCTTTGCTGCCAGAACATGCTTAACGCCATATGAAACAAAAGAATGTACAACTCAGATTAAATTTAGACCAGTTGTTCCTAATAACAAGAAATATTGGCAAGTGTCTGACGAAGACAAACAAATAGAAGACTTCATGTAGTTCAGAAATGAGTTTGAACTACCAAGTTCAGATTCAGACTATGAAACAGATTGCCCTAGTGAAGAAAATTTTCTTGATGAAGAAGAAAAGTCTCCCGAACTTGATAATGTAAACCTGTTATCTAGAAAAATTTAAAACACAACAGAGATGATTGCAGAGTTAGAAACAGAGGACTTAGAAACTCTGCAGTCCGAATATCATAGTTTGCCAAAAGGTCTGTCCCCTTTAGAAGAGTTGTTTGATTTCAACGATGTGGCCAAGAAACCTAAATTAGAGCCTGTAGAAACTGAAGTTGAGGAGTGCAATATAGGCAGTGAACTGAAACCAATGATGATCAAACTGTCTAAAACTTTACCAAATCATATTAAACTTAAATACATAGAGCTATTTAAAGAATTTTCTGATGTTTTTGCGTGGAGTTATGAGGATCTGAAATCCTATGACACTGAAATAATTTAGCATAAAATTCCTCTCAAGGAAAACGAAAAGTCATTTAAACAAAAACTGTGCAAAATTAACCCTGTTCAGTTACCTTTGGTTGAGAAGGAGATCAAGAAAATGTATGAAGCTGGTATTATTGTCCCTATTAGATATTCTGAATGGGTGTCTAATCTGGTGTCAGTTAGGAAGAAAACAGGAGATATTAGGCTTTGTATAGACTTTAGAGACTTAAACAAAGCTTCATTGAAGGAAAAATACCATTTACCCAAGATGGACCATATTTTACAAAGGGTAGTTGGGTCTAAAAGAATTTCTTTGCTTGATGGCTATTCAGGATACAATCAGATTTTAGTACACCCTGATGATCAATTAAAGACATCTTTTACTACACCTTGGGGAACTTTCATGTATGTGAAAATTCCCTTTGGTCTAATGAATTCTACTCCAACATTCCAAAGAGCCATGGGCATAGCATTCTCGGAAGAATTGGGCTACTTCATCATTATTTACTTTGATGATGTAACTTTTTTTTCAAATATAGATGAAGAGCACTTAGAACATTTGAGAAAAGTATGCGAGAGATGTAGAAAGCTTGGGAAATCATTAAACCCAAAGAAAACACTATTCGGTCTCCAAGAAGGTAAACTTCTTGGGCACATTATTTCAGAAGAGGGTATTAAGATAGACCCAAAGAGGATTGAGGCCATATTGCAAATCTCTCATCCTCGAAACATCAAAGAACTACAATCTTTAATTGGAAAGATTAATTTCTTGAGAAGGTTCATACCCAACTTGGCTGAGATCCTTAGGAACATTACAAACATGTTGAAAAATGAGCAAGGGGTTAAGTGGACCTTGGAAGCAAATAAGTCCTTTGAGCTAGTGAAACAAGTGTTAACCAAAACACTGGTTCTAATCAGTCTTGATTTTTCAAAAGATTTTTATATTTTTTCATTTGCATCAGAACATACAATAGTTGTTGTCCTTTTACAGAAAAAGCCACAAGGACAAGAGAAGCCTATTGCATTCTTTAGAAATGAATTGAGAAATGCTCCTTTGAAGTATACCATTATGGAAAAGAAAGCTTTTTCTTTGGTCAAAGCTTTAAAATACTTCAAAGTATACATATTGCACTCACACATCATTGCCTTTGTCCCAAATTTAGTTGTGAAAGACATTCTAACATAGGACCCAGATGGTAAGAGAGGTAAGTCGATTGCTATTATAATTGAATACGATTTAGAGATTAAGCCCACTAAACTCATCAAAGGCCAAGGTCTAGCTAGATTAATGGCTGAATCAAATTTTGAAGTTCTTGATATTAATATGATAAGTGCTTTAGATGAACAAGAGGAAATATCAACTCCTACTGTTGAAGACCATTTTATGAATTCCTCTTGGTATGCTGATATTATTTATGTTTTTCTTAAATTGAATTCACCTCTTGGTTTATCAAAAACAAAGGCAAGGTTTTTGAAGTTAAAAGTTGTAAACTATTGCATTATAGATAAATGTCTTTATTGGAAAAATGCAAGTGGGATATTTCTTAAATGTTTTCCTGAGTATGATGAAGAGAAGGTTAAGCACGAGTTCCATGAAGGAGAATGTGGAGGCTATTAGCCCCCCATGAAATTTTTGACAATCAAACACAGGGCTAAAATGTTTTTGAGCCTCCAGGGAATGCATTTCCTTTGAAAACACATCATCCTTGAAGCCTCTCTACTGTGAAGAAGAATGCCCAAAAGCTCTCTATTTCTCCCTTCATCTCAGCCCTATTAAACCTCTGTTATCATCACCTTTTCCCCTTTCTATTTCCCCTTAAACCTTTCAAATATCCTTTGTTCGGTTTGATATCCCCATATTCTATCTACCGATTCCCTTTTTCAGCCTTAAAAACCCTCCTTTTTGGCTAAAAAACCCAGTTTCATTATGTTGGTCTAGCCCCTTTCGGCTAGCCCCTTAACCACTTCCCCATATGCCTCGAGTGCTAAAACCAAGCGCAAAGTTCCGGGCGCTAATCGCAATCGCAAACCTTAAACTATGTCGCCCACTGCACCCCTCGATTGCGATCTCCCGACTATAATCTCCACCGTCGATTCCCCTTTGATCCAACGGTCATCGCAAGCCCTATCATGCCCACATCTCCTTTTTTTCATTCCCTCGATTAGTATCCCCACCGTTGATTCACGTCTAATTCGATGACTCTTGCATCTTCACCCGATCGCAATCGCAATTTCCAAATGGTGCCACCTTATGCCCTCTGCGATTGCGATCCTCCGACACAATCTCCACCGTCAATCTCTCATAGATCCGGCGGTCCAAAGCCAATTTTTTCATCGCCTATCAGACTTAGGTCCTCCCCCCATCGCTCCTCCTCTGATTCAATCTCAACCGTCTGTCTCAACCTAATCGACGGTCTCCGTACTTCCTTCCACCAAACCTCCATTTCACCATTTTCCCTACAGCCACTATCTTTACAGCTGCGCCACTATTCTTCCAGGCCTCACAACATCTCTCCCGCCACCCTAGGGTTTCATAATTGGTTTGTTCTATGTGCAGGGCATTACAGGGTGGTAAATTCACTCCATCATATTCACTATGAATCGGAAACACAGAGAGGCCATTACAACAGTGGCTCAGTAAAAAAACAGAGACGGATTAAGCAGATTAAATCCAGTTAATTGAAAATCCAACACCTAATCCCATGATCAAAAGGATTGAGGCATGATCTGAAGATTTGAAGAGCACAATAAATGAGCCATATCTACTCTCAGCATCAGCAAGACATTTTCTCAGAATAGTACGCCCTTTGACAGAAGTCTCCATGCCTCCCTGAGTTCCCAAAGGCCATCGCACTGACAGAAAGCTTCCAACAACTGTCAGGACAACAATGATGGAGGTATGGAAGCCCACCAGACCTTCAGTCACCTTACTTGCTTCAGAAGACAAAACAGAGAGCTTTACAGCCATAAGGAAACTTCAAAGAAATATTAGAGGTCAAATCCGACCTGACAAAGACTCCAGACAAAACCACCAAGTACAGCACAGAGCTATTAAGTGGAGTGGCGTGAAATGCCTCTCCCACTCTTCTTAATAAATCAATTTAATGTGTATCACCTACTCTTGCTATCTATCTTTCCTATAAAGAATCCAAAAGAGCACATTGTAAAGGGTTGGATTGCGTTATTTTTGTTGTAGTTGTAGGGATTCATTTTTTACTGTTAGAAATATTTTTGGGAGAGAGTAGAAGAGTAGTTTTTAATGTAGTAGGCTGGGAGGAGAAATTTAGGAATATAATCAGCCATTGAGCTCATTGTATGTGACTGGTTTTGCATCAAGTAATCAAGAAAATTTCACAGGATCCTAGTCTATTACTACGGGTGATGTTTCTCTCTTTGCATCATTTATTTAGATTATTCATGCTATTCATTTTCTTCTGGTACGCATCAGAAATCTGGCATAGGATTTACCCTCGCATGGTACCCTATGTTACTGCTCTCCCTACCTTCAATACTTTCCGCTGATTGTGAATCCAAGAGAAAATGCTTGTAATTTAACCAGTGTAGTAGCTATTATTCGCTGCTAGCTGATGTGTGAATTATGGTTTGTTGCTTGGATGTCCTAGCTGGTGTCAAATCAGGGAAGGTTAAAAGTCCTTCTCCGATCTATAGACTCTAGCCTTGTGTCAAACCTTATCCCTGTTTTCCCTTGGAGTATGCTAAAGCAGGCCTGGAGTTAAATGATGTCTGGTCTGATCTATAAGCCGCCCCTTTGTCCCTCCTTTTAGAGTTTCCTTTGAGTATGTCAAAGCAGGTCTAGAGTTAAATGACCTCTGACCTGATCTCTAGATATAAATTGGGTTGCTCTCATTCTTTCACTTTCAATCCTTAATGTCCCATTCCACCATCTATCTAAGAAGATCCTTTAGTATAGATGACTTGCCCTCTTGAAACCTTGCTTATTTGTGTGCAAGTAATCCCCTTTCATGACTCCATAGCCCAATGGATGATACTTTCTTGACCTATCCTCTTTTTTCGAAACCTCTTGCTGCTCTACTCCTTTTCTCCCATTACTATCTCAGGTTATGATCTCATGACTCAACCAAACAACTGACCAACCAAAACATTTCAAACCCCCCCTTGTGCTTCATACCTAGCCTAACATCTCATTTTGAGCTTTAAAGATATATCATTCTTTGTTTTTATGGAGAGATCCCTCTCCGGGTCCAGGAGGGCTAGATCCGAGGATCCCAAAGTGGTTCTGATGTTGTCTCATCTTTTGGTCTTACCAATCTGGCCAAAACATGGGAAATCCAACATAATGGCGACTCCACTAGGGAAGAGACCACTTTGACTTTAGATTGGTTCTAATTTCTGATGGTGGACAGCAGTCTGTTTCTAACGTCCAAATTCATCCACCTGGCGACTCCACACTCCCTATAATCCAAAGACCTAATCACTCCACTGGTGGAGGACTCTGAACTGGTTGAGAAGATGCAGTGACCTTCTTTGCAGAAACATGGATTCAGACATGGACAAAGATGCAAAGCTTGATGCTTTGGTAGATCAAGTAAATGGAATAGCAGTCATGTTTGGTAAAGTGCTGGAAATGTACATCTCTAACCTAAAAGCAAATGACGATTATTCAGAGCAGCCAATGCATTTTCCCGAGAAAGAGTCAACTCCAGACCTGGAGAATGGGCAAGACACATATGATGATCTTGGTCTGGAGTTTTCTCTTGCTCAGGAAAATTCGCAAGATGAGGCTTACGAAGATATCCCGCCTCAGGATTAGTTCGTACAAAGAGCAGAGGACCGTGGCTCTTCTGTCTATGTCAAAAGAGAAACTCCTGTGCTGACAGAAGAAGAGATGGACCGAACATCAAACCCGCAGTCCACCTCTGCATCCTTCTGCAGAATTGGTATAGATCCAAAGAACTCCTTTGAGGATCAGGACAAAGGAGGACCTGCGGAAAATCCGACAGGTTTGATTGGTGACATTGCTTACGATTATGACTTTCCTAGTTATGATCTATTTCATGATGATTGTTTACAAAAGGAAGCCGAGCTTGCAGTATCATCATCGGTAGACTCGTGGGAGGAAAGTCAAGGCCAGCAACTCCAGAGAAGCAGTGAACCCAGTTAGCCTATCTATGACATTGATGGGGAAAGTTATGAAATCATCAGTGATGAGTGTCATGAGATCGGAGGTCAGCAGTATTTCCTTTTAGAAGATGAGAAGGAAAGAAAAGAAGAGAATCTTGAGCATGATGGAAACAAGGCGCCTTCTCTTGAAAAAGAAGAAGCAATGGAAAATACCCTTGCTCAATAATACACTGATTTTTTCACGGAGCTCGACCCAGCAGAGCAGAACATACCAGAGCCCAGAAAGGACTCAACTGCAATTTACGATGAGTCCTCCAGTTCAGAAGATGAAGGAGACACTCTACCCCAAGAGATTCTTCTTCTCCATCTAGTGGAAGAAGAAGAGATCCTGGTTGAAGCCAGCCTGCCAGATATTCATAGCCAGGTATCTTTTCATGATTCTTATGTTCATTTCCTGCAAACATTTGAAGAAGGATCAAAGGTCTTGCTGAGCAACATGTTGCAGACAGAAAGAAATTTTTTCAAAGTTGCTATTGTGGAACAAAAAGAGTGGGAGCAGCCCTACCTATCCAGCCTACTCAAGGAGCTGAGCAAAAAAAACCAATCATGGGATCACTTGGTGGACTGGTTGCATTGGATGACAATGTTTGTAAGCTAGACATGCAAATATTCCAGTTAGAGTAGGGTAGGTAGAAAAGCTCAATAAAGCTCAGTCCTTGAGCATTTAGTTTTTTGTTTTAATTTCTGCAAATTTTTCAGTCCATGAGAAGTTTTTTCTTTTATGCCTTGGTACACCAGTAAGCTAGATGGCCTAATCCTGGCTTGAAATTTTTGACAAGAAAACATGGGGCTAAAATGTTTTTGAGCCTCCAAGGAATGCATTTCCTCTGAAAACACATCATCCTTGAAGCCTCTCTGCTGTGAAGAAGAATGCCCAAAAGGCCTCTATTTCTCCCTTCATCTCAGCCCTGTTAAACCTCTGTTATCATCACCTTTTCCCTTTTCTATTTCCCCTTAAACCTTTCAAATATCCTTTTTTCAGTTTGATATCCCCTTATTCTATCTACCGATTCCCTTTTTCAGCCTTAAAAACCCTCCTTTTTGGCTAAAAAACCCATTTTCCTTACGTTTTTCTAGCCCCTTTCAGCTAGCCCCTTAACCACTTCCCCATATGCCCCGAGTGCTAAAACCAAGCACAAAGGCCTGGAAGCTAATCGCAATCGCAAACCTTAAACTATGCCACCCACTACACCCATCGATTGCGATCTCCCGACTATAATCTCCGCCATTGATTCCCCTTTGATCCAACGGTCATCGCAAGCCCTATCACACCCACATTTCCTTTTCTTCATTCCCCCGATTAGTATCCCCACCGTTGATTCACATCTAATCCGACGAATCTCGGATCTTCGCCCGATCACAAACACAATTTCTAAATGGTGCCACCCTCTGCCCTGTGCGATTGCGATCCTTCGACACAATCTCCACCATCGATCTCTCATAGATCTGGCGGTCCAAAGCCAATCGTTCCATCGCCTATCAGACTTATGTCCTCCCCCCATCTCTCCTCCTCCAGTTCAATCTCAGTCGTCCGTCTCAACCTGATCGACGGTCTGCGTACTTCCTTCCACCAAACCTCCATTTCACCACATTTTCACCATTTTCCCTACAACCACTGTCTTCACAGCTGCGCTAATATTCTTCCAGGCCTCACCGCATCTCTCTCGCCACCCCAGGGTTTTATAATTGGTTTTTTCTATTGTGCAGGGCATTACAGGGTGGTAAATTCACTCCATCACAGTCACTGTGAATCGGAAACACAGAGAGGCCATTACAATAGTGGCTCAGTAAAACAACAGAGACAGATTAAGCGGATTAAAGCCAGTTAATTGAACATCCAACACCTAATCCCATGATCAAAATGATTAAGGCGCGATACGAAGATTTGAAGAGCACAAGAAATGAGCCATATCTGCTCTCAGCATCAGCAGGACATTTTCTCAGAATAGTACGCCCTCCGACAGAAGTCTCCATGCCTCCCCGAGTTCCCAAAGGCCATCTCACTGACAGAAAGCTTCCAACAACTTTCAGGACAACAATGATGGAGGTATGGAAGCCCACCAGACCTTCAGTAACCTTACTTGCTTCAAAAGAAAAAATAGAGAGCTTTACAGCCAGAAGGAAACTTCAAAGAAATATCAGAGGTCAAATCCAACCTGACAAAGACTCTGTACCAGACCACCAAGTACAGTGCAGAGCTATTAAGCGGAGTGGTGTGAAATGCCTCCCCCACTCTTCTTAATAAATCGATTTAATGTGTATCACCTACTCTTGCTATCTATCTTTCCTATAAAGAATCCCAAAGAGCACATTGTAAAGGGTTGGATTGCGTTATTGCTGTTGTAGTTGTAGGGATTCATTTTTTACTGTTAGAAATAGTTTTGGGAGAGAGTAGCATAGTAGTTTGTAATGTAGTAGGCTCGGAGGAGAAAGTTAGGACTATTGGAAATGTTGTCATTGATGGAAATGGAAGTGGCAAAGAAGGAGCATCTGAACAGCAACAAGGCAAAGAGAGAAGCACTGAGCAGCATTAGACAAGAAGCAGAGATAGTAACAGAGAGATAGCAAAAGCAGCAAAGAGACCAGCAGAAAGAGAAAAGAAGCAGAGAGGAAGCAAGGCAGATAAGGAACTGAGGCAGCAGACAAATGCTCTACCACTGAGACAGTGAATAGAAGTAGAATGCATAATTGAAGCAAGAAGTGTCTAGAGACAGAGTAGGAGAAAAAAGGCCATCACATAGAAAAGAATAAGTGAATGTTCTTGTAAATAGTAATTCACCCTGATGGAATCCATGATAAGTAATAAATCCATTGAAGGAATTAATGGTTGCAGAGATATGATGTTTTTTCTTGCAGAATCAAGAACTTGATTGTATAGTTAAAAGCAGAACTGTGACAGGATAGAACTCCGAACATGCAATGGAAGGTTGATATATTATAGCAGAATTGAAGACAGAATGACATTGAATTGTTTCGAGTTAATGTTTGTAAGGAAATCCCGTCGGAAGAGAACTTCATGTGTTCGTTGATTATTGGAAATCCTGCCAAAGATAGACCATAGTTATAGCGCAAACCCAGACTAACCCTTTGGAATCATGAATGGAACCTGGAAGAAAATAGGTAAAACGTAACAAAAGGAAGTGCGATGGAATCCTGTGTGGAAGAATGGAACCATGACCGAGTGAACAGTGAAGGTGGTTTATGGTTTTCATCGCACCACCTATGTGGAATGAGTGGTATTTGAGGAATTGGGATTGATTCCATAAATCATTCGACACGTGGCAAGGAGACCCATGGAAAACCACTTGTCACTGTGCACCATCGCGCGTTACAGTTCGACCCAGGACGCCCAGCGATATATCTATGCGTCGTTCATTTGGAGGGAAGTCATCGAACAATGGTCATTTGATAAAGCTTCGCGGAGGCTAACCAAGGTACGGCGAGCCATCGCACGTTAACATTCGGCATCGGAGGTCGAGTGATATGCATATACGCCGTTGATCTGGAAGCTTGCTAATCTAACGGTGATCGGACGCTGGACTTGCACAAAATTTACTTATGGTACCGTGCGCATATTGGATTGGTTATTGACTATATTTGTGGGCCCGGGGTCAAAGGTTTATCATATTGTTTGAAAGCGTTAAAATGCGAAGGGTTAACCTTAATCCTAAAGTTAAGTTCAAAAGCATTAAATTAATTATTTAATTACCAAGATCAATAGAACAGTGAGAGTTATGGAGACCCTACTGGATTATCTATTTTGACCTCGTCCAGGAATACCATTAGTAATTGAATCATAGTACGAGGTGAGCAGGTATAAGGGTGGTAAATGAAAAAAAAAAAAATCTCTAAGGAATATCTGCATGGACGAACTCTGTTCTTAATTGATAAATCTGAATCTACGATGCACCCATGGATATAATGATTTGACGATGATAAATATCTGGTTTTGATCGACTTACGAAATCATGAAGAACTTGTGCAACAAGTGTACTGAATGAATAAATCTGGTGGCCTGCAAGGTATGTCGTGTGAAAACTGGTGGATCCAGTGTGAAAATTGATGAAACGTGGTCCGTAGTGGTGCTGAGGGTCGAAGCCTTCAGTAAGGGGGTTGTAGCTCCCTTCTAGTGGTAGATGGTAAACAAGAATAGGGGGTTGTAGCTCCCTTCCAGGAAAGGCTGGTAAACGAGATAAGGTTGTAGCCTTTTGCAGGTGGGTGCCTGCGTGCTGGTATAAGTCTGCGCCAGCATAAAATTGTCAGAAATTTTCTTTATAATAAATATTGAAGACTAAGATAACAGCAGCGGTGGTTTTCTCCCGAATTGGGTTTCCACCTTAAATCCTAGTGTTAATATGTGTTGCTTATGTTTGATGGTTTGTTCTGTTATTTCTGTTCATGCTTACTGTTGATCCGATGAATAAATGATGCAATGATCTAAGTAAAGATATAATAAGATCTCTGGACATACAAGTTGGATGCAGTAATGTAACATATGATTTTAAGAGAAATAAAAAAAAAATTGTCAGTCAGCTCTAAACACTGATTCACCCCCCCTCTCAGTATTTTTCCCAACAATTGGTATCAGAGCAAGTCCTTCTGAAAAAGCTTAGCCGCTAAAAGGAAGATCAAGCAAGATGAGCAATCAAGACGGAACAACATTTATCAGGCCTCCGCTCTTTAACGGAAACAATTTAATCTTCTGGAAAACAAGGATGAGATCCTATCTTCAGTCTCTGGGATCAGAGTTATGGGCAATTGTTGAAGGAGGATATCAATATCTAGCTGTAGTACCAACAGATCCGACGGAAAGAAAGAATTATGAAACAAATGCAAAGGCATTCAATGCTATATTGGGAAGTCTAACTGAATCAGAATTTGTCAAATTCATGCAGCGGAATACAACAAAGGCAATATGGGACAAAATCATTCTAATTTATGAAGGTGATGCAAAGGTAAAAATTTCTAAACTCCAAACTCTCAGAATTCAATATGAGAATCTAAAAATGGATAATGAGGAGAGCATTGCCAATTTCTTTTTACGTCTTGATGATATTGTAAATCATATGAGAAATCTGGGAGAAACAATAACCGAATCTACTTTGGTTGAGAAAGTATTAAGATCACTAACGACAAAATTTGAGTCAAAAGTTTTTGCCCTTGAAGAAAAGCGGGATCTTCAAAATCTTACTATGGTGCAACTTCATGGCATACTAACTGCATATGAAATGAGAAGAGGAGGACCATCTGAAGTCAAAGAAGCAGTCTTTATAACTTCTACAAAAGGGAAGGAAGTACAAAAAGCAGAAGGATCAGGATATATCTCAGAAGAAGATGAGATAAACTTTGTAAAGAAACTTCAACTTGGCACAGGATAGTTCAGAGGTAAGCTTCCTTTAAAATGTTTTGATTGTGGAAGAGTTGGTCATTATGCTGCTAAGTGTCCTTATAAAGAAACACATAAAAAGGGGAAGGAAGTAGCAAGAAGGAATAAGAATCGTTTTACTACTAGAAAGGGTTACTATACTCATGAAGACAGTGATGGGTTATCTGATAGTGAGGAAGAATGTGAACAAGATCTTAGACTTCTCATGGCATTTCAAAAAGAATATAGAGAAGAAAAGGATACTTTTGTGGATGCTCTAGAAGACAGTGATTTTCTTGATGAAAACAATAAACTCAAAATTTTCTTAAAAGAGAGTAAAATAATCATAGAAACTCTGGAAAATCAGCTTGAAGAAAAAGAGAAACACAATGAGAAATTTGAGTGTGAAGTAGTAAGTCTAAGAAAAGAACTTGAGAAAGTAAAGACTCTGAATCTCAGATTTGCTAAAGGATCTGAAACCTTAGATGAGATTATCAAGGTACAACATTCTCCTCTTATAAACACAGGTCTTGGATATATCAAAGAATCTTCTCAGGCTTCAGCACCAAATTATCTAAAAGCAGTTACAGCTGGTTTACAACATGCTGCCACTCAGCAAGGGAATAAAGAATCTTTACAGGTAAAACATGATCATCTCAATTCAAAGAACACGGCCAAGAATTTCTTTCAAAGAAACACTAATCAACGGGTAAATTCAAGTAGAAGATTTTATGATCGCAAAAATTTCTTCTTCAATGGACAATGTTTCTCATGTCACAATTTTGGTCATAAAGTTGTTCAATGTATTGCATATAAAACCATCATGACAAGAGAAGCAAGCAAGAAAAGGATTGATATTGAAACAAAGAAGAATACTTATAACAAATTTTCTCCTCTTCAAAATGAAGTTGAATGTGCTTATTGCAATAACTTTGGCCATGAAGAATCAGAATGCAGGAGCAAAGTTCAGCCAAAATAACATGTTCCTTCAAGCTCCAAAGAATGGAAATATAAGGAATTACAGGTTGAAAATTGTGGCATAGCGTTATTTGCAGAAGATGAAGAAAACCAATGGTACATTGATAGTGGATGCTCAAGACACAAGACAGGTGATAAAAACAAAATTCTTGCATATAGTGCTCTAGAAAAAGAAAAGAATGTTACATTTGGAAATGATACTCCTGTGGTCATTAAGGGAAAAGGGTCTGTTTTTCTAAAATAAAAGGTGAAAGCTAATGAAGTCATGTATGTGGATGGATTAAAGCATAACCTGTTAAGTGTAAGTCAAATGTGTGATCAAGGAACTGAAGTTGTCTTTAGTTCAAAAGAATGTGTGGTACGTGATCTTGATACAGGTAAAGCAATTATAAAGGGAAAAATAACTCCAAGCAACCTGTATGTATTGAAGAACTGCAAAGAACAATGTTATTTGAGTAAATCTTCAGAAAATTGGCTATGGCATAGAAGGTTGGGGCATTTGAGCTTCTCTCAAATCAAAAAATCAAGCAGACTTAAAGCTGTTCGTGATCTTCCCAATATTACTCTACCTGAAAATATCATATGCAAATCTTGCCAATTCGGTAAGCAAACCAGAGTACAATTTAATGCCAAGGAAGGATCATCAAGTAAGCCTCTTGAACTCATTCATACTAACATATGTGGACCTATGAGGAAAAATTCACCACGTGGTGAAGAATGCTATATCTTATTCATTGATGATTTCTCTAGAATGTGTTGGATTGGGTTAATTAAACACAAAGATGAAGCATTTGAGAAATTTCAGATCTTCAAAGCACTGGTTGAAAATGAATTAGATCTAAAAATCAAGTGTCTTAGATCTGATCGAGGAGGAGAATATACATCAGATGAATTCCTTGAATTTTGTGAACAACATGGCATAAAAAAACAGTTTTCTGTAGCTGGCACTCCACAACAAAATGGCGTAGCAGAAAGAATGAATAGAACAGTTCAACAAATGGCTAGAGCTATGCTTGATGATTCCGGAACACCTTACACATTTTGGGGAGAAGCAACACATACAACGGTAAATATTCTTAACAAGGCACATGTTCGTGTAAATAGTGATAAAAATCCATATGAACTCTGGTATGGTAATCCTCCCACTGTGAAGCATTTTAGAGTTTTTGGAAGCAAATGCTTTATCAAAAATAATGATGAAAAAATTGGCAAGTTTGAACCCAGAGAAAATGAAGGAATACTTCTTGGTTACTCCTCTAGGAGTAGAGCATATAAATGTTACAATAAAAGACTTCGGAAGATTGTTGAATGTATTGATGTTGTTATTGATGAGTCTCTTGCAGCTCCAAAAGAAGAAAAACAAACAACAGATGAAGATGATGATGACATATATCCTTCTACATCAAATAAGGATGATATAGACAGTGAACCCAATGAAGAACCCGAAGATGATTTATCTGAAAAAGCTCCATCTAGATATGTTCAAAAGAATCATCCAGAATCTCAAATTTTGGGAGAAAAGGGATCAAGTGTACAAACAATAAGGACTCTTGTGGGATCTTCTAGAAATCTGGCATTTATGTCCACTATTGAACCACACAATGTCAGTCAAGCCTGCAAAGATGATTGTTGGATTCAAGCCATGAATGAAGAGCTTGATCAAATTGAGAAGAATCACACTTGGGAATTAGTACCAAGACCTCATGACAAAAATGTCATTGGAACTAAATGGATATTCAAAAAAAAGTTAAATGAGAATGGGGATGTTATAAGAAATAAAGCTAGACTTGTTTGCAAAGGGTATGCTCAACAAGAAGGTATAAACTTTAAAGAAAATTTTGCTCCTGTAGCCAGACTTGAAGCCATAAGAATGTTTCTTGCTTTTTCAAGCTTCCAACAAATCAAAGTTTATCAAATGGATGTTAAATCTGCTTTTCTCAGTGGTGATCTAGAAGAAGAAGTTTATATAGAACAACCAGAAGGATTCATTTTTGGAACTGATGAAAAACTTGTTTGTAGACTTAAAAAGGCTCTATATAGTCTCAGGCAAGCTCCAAGGGCATGGTACTACCGTCTTGACAAATATCTTCATCAACAAGGATTTTCAAAAGGGCCTACTGATAGCAACTTATACATAAAAACTGAAAATGACAAACTATTGATTTTGGTTGTATATGTTGATGATATCATTTTTGGAAGTAATGAAGAGTCTATGAGTCAGAAATTTGCTTCAGATATGCAACAAGAATTTGAAATGTCTTTACTTGGGGAACTAACATTCTTTCTTGGCCTGCAAGTGCAACAAGCAACAAATGGCATATTCTTATCACAAGAAAAATACCTCAAGAAAATCCTGAAGAAGTATGGCATAGAAGATCGCAAACCTATAAGTACACCAATGATAACCAGATGTAATCTCAGTTCTAATGATGATCCCCCCATGGTGAATCAACCAGAATACAGATCTATGATAGGAAGTCTACTTTATCTCACTGGGACAAGACCAGACATTATGCATGCAGTTGGGATTGTTGGACGACTCCAAGCCAATCCAAAAGAGTCTCATCTTCAGGCTGTGAAAAGAATATTCAAATATCTACAAGGAACTCAAGACTTTGGACTATGGTATCCAAAGAATGCTAATCTTACTCTTCATGCATACACTGATGCAGATTGGGCTAGAAGTGTTGATGATCAGAAAAGAACTAGTGGTGGTGCATTCTATATGGGGCCCCAGTTAGTATCTTGGTTCAGCAAGAAGCAAAGCTCTATTGCCTTATCTACAGCAGAAGTAGAATATGTGGCTGCCACATCATGTTGCATTCAACTTCTCTGGATGATGCAAACCTTACAAGACTTTCAAATAAAATGTTCACCTCCCATCTCCATTATGTGTGACAATACAAGTGCCATCAGTATCTCAAATAATCCTGTGATGCATTCCAATACCAAGCACATTCCCATCAAATATCACTTCTTACGTGAACAAGTGCTTGAACAAAAGGTGAAATTGGAATAGGTTCCCTCCAAAGAACAACTTGCTGATATATTTACCAAACCTCTACCCAGGGAAGCGTTTGAATATCTCAGACAGAAAGTGGGATTAGTCTCTGCTATGCAGAAGAGCAGATCTACTTAAAAACATAATATTAAATTGGTTGTGAGGTGCGCATGATCTTAGGGGGAGCATGATATTGTCGGTTCAAAGAATCTTGATCAACTCTTAGCCATTGATGTCAAAGGGGGAGGAAACGTACAAAGGGCTTCTATAAGACAAACAGAGGAAGAGTAATGCCATCAATGCCAAAGGGAAAGATTGTTGGAAATGTTGTCATTGATGGCAACGGAAGTGGCAAAGAAGGAGCATCTGAACAGCAACAAGGCAAAGAGAGAAGCACGGAGCAGCATTAGACAAGAAGCAGAGATAATAACAGGGAGATAGCAGAAGAAGCAAAGAGACCAACAGAAAGAGAAAAGAAGCAGAGAGGAAGCAAGGCAGATAAGGAACTAAGGCAACAGACAAATTCTCTACCACTGAGACAGTGAATAGAAGTATAATGCATAATTGAAGCAAGAAGTGTCCAGAGATAGAGTAGGAGAAAAAAGGCCATCGCATAGAAAAGAATAAGTGAATGTTCTTTTAAATGGTAATTCACCCTGATGGAATCCGTGATAAGTAAGAAATCCATTGAAGGAATTAATGGTTGCAGAGATATGATGTTTTTTCTTGCAGAATGAAGAACTTGATTGTACATTTAAAAGCGGAACTGTGACAGGATAGAACTCCGAACATGCAATGGAAGGTTGATATATTATAGCAGAATTGAAGACAGAATGACATTGAATTGTTTCGAGTTAATGTTTGTAAGGAAATCCCATCGGAAGAGAACTACATGTCTTCGTTGATTATTGGAAATCCTGCCAAAGATAGACCAGAGTTATAGCGCAAACCCAGACTAACCCTTTGGAATCATGAACGGAACCTCGAAGAAAAGAGGTAAAACGTAACAAAAGGAAGTGCGACGGAATCCTGTGTGGAAGAATGGAACCATGACCGAGTGAACAGTGAAGGTGGTTTATGGTTTTCATCGCACCACCTATGCGGAATGAGCGGTATTTGAGGAATTGGGAGCGATTCCATAAATCATTCGACAAGTGGCAAGGAGACCCACGGAAAACCGCTTGTCACTATGCACCATCGCACATTATACTTCGACCCAGGACGCCCATTAATATTGCTGTGCGTCGTTGATTTGGAGGGAAGCCATTGGAAGGTGGTCATTTGATAAAGCTGTGCGGAGGCTAACCAAGGTACGGCGGGCCATCGCACGTTAACGTTCGGCATCGGAGGTCGAGCGATTAACATATACGCCATTGATCTGGAAGCTTGCTAATCTAACAGTGATCGGACGCTGGACTTGCGAGAAATTTAATTATGGTACCGTGCGCATATTGGATTGGTTATTGACTATATTTTTGGGCCCAGGGTCAAAGTTTTATCATATTTTTTGAAAGCGTGAAAATGCGAAGGGTTAACCTTACTCCTAAAGTTAAGTTCAAAAGCTTTAAATTAATTATTTAATTACCAAGATCAATAGAACAGTGAGAGTTATGGAGACCCCGCTAGATTATCTATTTTGACCCCGTCCAGGAATACCATTAGTAATTGAATGGTTTTGACCCATGGTTTTAACAAAGGCGAAAACTATATAAGGTGATGAGAATCATAGTACGAGGTGTGCAGGTATAAGGGTGGTAAATGAAAAAAAAAAATCTCTAAGGATATCTTCATGGACGAACTCTTTTCTTAATTGATAAATTTGAATCTACAATGCACCCATGGATATAATGATTTGACGATGATAAATCTCTGGTTTTGATCGACTTACGAAATCATGAAGAACTAGTGCAAGTGTACTGAATGAATAAATCTGGTGGCCTGCAAGGTATGTCGTGTGAAAACTGGTGGATCCAGTGTGAAAGTTGATGAAACGTGGTCCACAGTGGTGCTGAGGGTTGAAGCCTTCAGTAATGGGGTTGTAGCTCCCTTCCAGTGGTAGCTGGTAAACAAGAACAGGGGGTTGTAGCTCCCTTCCAGGAAAGGCTAGTAAACGAGAGAAGGTTGTAGCCTTCTGCAGGTGGGTGCCTGCGTGCCGGTATAAGTCTGCACCAGCATAAAATTGTAAGAAATTTTCTTTATAATAAATATTGAAGACTGAGATAACAGCAGCAGTGTTTTTCTCCCGAATTGGGTTTCCACCATAAATCCTAGTGTTCATATGTGTTGCTTATGTTTGATGGTTTGTTTTGTTATTTTTGTTCATGCTTACTACTGATCTAATGAATAAATGATGCAATGATCTAAGTAAAGATATAATAAGATCTCTGGACATACAAGTTGGATGCAGTAATGTAACATATGGTTTTAAGAGAAAGAAAAAAAAAATTGTCAGTCAGCTATAAATACTGATTCACCCCCCCTCTCAGTATTTTTCCCAACAAGGACTGTAATCAACCATTGAGCTCATTGTATGTGACTGGTTTTGCATCAAGTAATCAAGAAAATTTCACAGGATACTGGTTTATTACTATGGGTGATGTTTCTCTCTTTGCATCGTTTATTTAGATTATTCATGTTGTTCATTTTCTTCTGGTACGCATCATAAATCTGGCATAGGATTTACCCTCGCATGGTACCCTATGTTGCTGCTCTCCCTACCTTCAATGTTTTCCGATGATTGTGAATCCAAGAGAAAATGTTTGTAATTTAACCAGTGTAGCAGTTGTTATTCACTGCTAGTTGATGTGTGAATTCGGGTTTGTTGCTTGGATGTCCTAGCTGGTGTCAAAGCAGGGAAGGTTAAAAGTCCTTCTTCAATCTATAGACTCTAGCCTTGTGTCAAACCTTATCCTTTTTTTCACTTGGAGTATGCTAAAGCAGGCCTGGAGTTGAATGATCTCTCGTCTGATCTGTAAGCCGCCCCTTTGTCCCTCCTTTGAGAGTTTCCTTTGAGTATGTCAAATCAGGTCTGGAGTTAAATGACCTCTAACCTGATCTCTAGACAGAAATTGGGTTGCTCTCGTTCTTTCACTTTCAATCCTTAATTTTCCATTCCACCATCTATCTAAGAAGATCCTTTAGTATAGATGATTTTCCCTCTAGAAACCTTGCTTAGTTGTGTGCAAGTAATCCCCTTTCATGACTCTATAGCCCAATGGATGATACTTTCTTGACCTATCCTCTTTTTCCAAAACCTCTTGTTTCTCTGCTCCTTTTCTCCCATTACTATCTCAGTTTATGATCTCATGACTCAACCCAACAACCGACCAACCAAACCATTTCAAACCCCCCCTTGTGCTTCATACCTAGCCTAACATCTCATTTTGAGCTTTAAAGATATATCATTCTTTGTTTTTATGGAGAGATCCCTCTCCGGGTCCAGGAGGGCTAGATCCGAGGATCCCAAAGTGGTTCTCATGTTGTCTCATCTTTTGGTCTTGCCAATCTGGCCAAAACATGGGAACTCCAACAGAGGCCACCTCTACTGGAAGACAACAACCAACAAAATCCTAAGGGCTGGTTACTATTGGCCCACTCTCTTTCTTCATGTACACAAGATGATCATTTCCTGTCATAAATGCCAACTTTTTAAAGGAAAAATAAAGTTTCTACCCTTACCTCTGCATCCAATCACTGTTGAAGCTCCTTTTCAACAGTGGGGACTTGACCTCATAGGAGAAATCCATCCACCCTCGTCTGCCCAACATAGATGGATTCTCACTGCAACAGACTACTTCACCAAATGGATAGAAGTCATCCCTTATAGGCAAGCCAATGACTCAGTCATCATAAAATTCATTGAGACCCATATTCTCTCTAGATTTGGTTGTCCTAAGAAGATCATCACTGATAATGCAGCAGCATTTGGATCCAAAAAGATGGTTGAATTCTGTCACAAATATCAGATAACATTGGGTCATTCCACGGCTTATTACCCTCAAGGTAATGGACTAGCAGAATCCTCAAACAAGATTTTGGTGAACATAATCAAGAAGTTGTTGGAGTACAATAAGAATTCTTGGCACACAAAGCTTGTGCATGCACTATGGGCTGACAGATTGACATTGAAGAAATCTATTGGGATTTCACCCTACCAGCTTGTGTATGGTATAGATGCAATTTCTCCTACCAGCCTTGGTGTACCAGTTATGAAGTTGATTCAAGAGGTTCAGTCTGAAGATAATGACATGATCAGAAGGATAAATCAGACCATTCACCTTCATCAAACTAGAGAGGAGGTTTACAGCAAAGCATTACAGAAGCAAGAGAGCATCAAAAAGATTTTTGACAGAAGAAAAAAGGCCAGCAATTTCAATGTTGGGGACAAAGTTTTAAAGTGGCACTCAAGGAGAGAAGACAAGGGAAATCATGGAAAATTTGATAACTTATGGCTTGGCCCTTATCTCATTCATTCTACTGCTGGTAATAATGCTTATTTTTTGTAGGAGTTGAATGGAGCTGAACTGTTTGGGGGTCCTGTTAAAGGCAGGATGCTCAAACATTGCTTCTCTTGAACCTATCATGTTCTGAAAGCCTTTTTATTTTTTTTCTCATTATAAATATTTCATCCATCATTGCATTCAAAGTTTAAAAAAAAAATACAAAAACAATAGAAGAAAGAAAAGAGGGCAGATTGTAAAAACAATAAAGGTACAGCCCCATACCAAAAAAGAGAAACAAATCTGAAAGTGTGCAAGCTTAAAAGTCACTCCTAAAAACACACTTCTAGTTAGTCATACAGCCTAATCATGACTAATTAGTTTTAAATTGACTGCTGATAGGTTAGTGAATTCGATTTTCCAAACAGCTTAATCTTGGCTTATCAGTTAGGAAAATTAGGATAGAAATTAAAGGTTCAAACAAGCTCAAAATCTGAACCTGAGTGTCCAACAGAAGAATGACTCAAATCTATTTTAATCATGAGTCAAAGACAGAAGTAAATTGGCTCTAATCAGCTCAAAAGCTGAACCAGATAACAAGGAAAAACAGCTCGAATAAACTCAAAAAACAGAGCTGAAGAAAAGAGGAGGTCGTGCTCAGAACTTTTAGATCTTAAGCCTTCCATTTTGATTTAATTTTCTGCAATATAATAATCTATGTGTAGCTTGTTTTCTATGCAATAGATCAGCAACAAGTTATACTGTTCAATCCTGACTTGTATGCTTTGAAATTTCTGTCTTAGAAATTAGTGAAAAAAATTTTGTTAGACTGTTTAATCCTAACATATTAGTAGATTAGGTAGAGAAGCATATGAAATAAAATGTTTAATCTGAGTTCATGGAGAAATAAGAATTAGAAATAGATTAGACTTTTTTGCTTTCAAAAGAATAAAATGTTGTAAGAGATTTTTCCAATCCAAGTGCACTCTAAAGAAGAGAAAATGTTAGATCAGTAGGATTGGGTAGGTAGAAATCTTGTGTTGATGAATTTCCATTGTTTTTCATGGCTACTAATATTTTCAAAACAAAAGAAGATCATCCAAGTAAGGAAATTTGCAGCCCAATGGATGAGGCCCTGATCAGCCCCCAGAGAATGCAAGTCTGAAGTTCTTGATGCCTTCAAGAAGACACCATAACCATGTGGAGCCACTATTAGCCACCTATAAAATTTGTCATATCAAATGGTGGCTAAATCATTTTTTGGAGCCTTCAAGAAAAAAAATTTATTGCAAAATTGTCATCTCTTGAAGTCTTATGAAGACATAATTTCCTTTAATTAAATCTTCACTGCTGTCTCCCTTTTGAACTCAGAAATTCTGCTATTTTCATAGAGAAAAGACTGCTGCAAAAATCCCATTTTTTCCCCTCCTTTCATTTCAGACTAACCTTCATTTTATTCCCTTTTTTCCCCCTTGAAATTCCTCTAGTTTTCCTTTATTCCCTTACTCCCTTCAAAAAAATCCCTTTATAAGGTTTAAAACTCATTTTTTAACCTTACCGAAACCCCCAAATCCATCAAAAAACTTTGAAAAAATCATAAAATTAATTTTTTTTAACTATGGACCTAAGCCCCTTTGGGCCAAGTCCAAAACTACTTCCCCACCACATGCCCATGCCCTAGAACCAGCCGCTAACCACATCGGGCGCTTATCACATTGGAAACAATTGATGCGCGCAAGTATTTTTATCATGTTAAAGTCCCAATGCAGATTTGTTAGAAAATTATATATTATGGAGCAATGCAACACATATAATATGCGGAAAATACAAGCACACAAAACACATAAAACCAGAGAGACACAGATATACGTGGTTCACCCAGTTTGGGCTACGTCCACCCCGAACAGCCAATCCTTTCTTTCTATTATCTAGCAAAATAATGAGACGAAACCTACAGCAGATCCACTATAATATCCTTTGTTCTCTCTCATAGTCTCCCTATCAGTTTCCCGCTCAGATAATACACATGTAATACACAGCCGCAATACAATACCCTCATACAAAGAGAGGGGTTTCCTTCCAGGGCAAAAAACCCTAAACTAAACATAACTTCTACCGTCAGATCATCCGCCTAATGAACGGCCCAGATTGACTAGAAATGATTATACTTTTACAAGGCAATTTTACATTTGTTTTTCGCTTTGGGGGCGCTGCCCCCGAAACCCCTGCTGGGGGACCGCTGGCCCCTAGACCCCCCAGCCGGGGGGTCAGCCCCTTCGGACCCCGTGGGGGGGAAAAGTCCCCCCTACACCCCCCCGCTGCAAGGGTGTACAGTTTTCCTGGGGTATACATCTAGCTAAAACAAGGATCTCTGAATCAGGTTGAAAATCAGGCTCCACACCCAAAAATCTCCCACTTGGAGACTGATTGTAGAAACTCCACTGCTACTTCATTTGCTGGAAAATGACTCCTCTATGGACCTAGCTGTTTCTCATTTTCATCGTCATCCTTGAAGACCAATTGAAACTAAGCACATTCTCAGTTTCTCCTTAGTTACAACTTTTGTGAGCATATCTGCAGGATTCTAGCTAGTGTATATCTTTTCCAACTTCAACTCTCCATCTTCCAATACTGACCGTATGAAATGGTACTTGAGATGTATGTGTTTAGCCCTGGAATGAAATGTTGAGTTCTTGGCAAGATCAATGGCACTTTGGCTATCACTGTATAATGTGCCCATATCATGCTTCTTATCCAATTCACCCATAAACCTTTGTAACCAAATCATTTCTTTACTATCCTTTGTAGCAGCAACATACTCTGCTTCTGCTATTGAAAGTGCAAAAATACTTTGGATTTTTTAAACCCAACTAACAACTATTCCACCTACAGTAAATACATATCCTATAGTGCTCCTACTATTATCTCTGTCACCTGCCATATTTGCATCAACATATCCCTGTAGAGCAATGTTTGAACCACCAAAGCATAATCCTTGATTTGTGGTACCTCTCAAATATCTGAGAATCCATTTTACTGCCATCCAATGTTCTTTTCCTGGATTATTCATGTACCTGCTTACAACTCTCACTGCATGTGCAATATCAGGCCTTGTGCAGACCATTGCATACATTAAGCTTCTAACTGCTGATGCATATGGAACTTTAGACATATAATCCATGTCTTCTTAGGTCTTTGGGCACATCTCCTTACTAAGTTTGAAATGGCTAGAAAAAGGTGTACTAACTGGTTTTGCATTGTGCATATTAAATCTTTTCAACACCTTTTGTATGTACTCATTCTGAGACAGTGCTAATTTTCGATTTTTCCTATCTCTGGTTATTCTCATACTAAGGATCTGTTTTGCATCTCCCAAATCCTTCATTGCAAATGAATTTGCCAATTTTTTTTTTAGCACATTTATTTCCTGCATGTTAGACCCTGCAACAAGCATGTCATCTACATACAATAACAATATAATATAGCTTCCACCATTTTTCTTTTTTAAATAAACACAATGATCAGAGTGACATCTAGTATAACCTTGTTCAGACATAAACTTGTAAAATTTTAGATACCACTACCTTGGAGCCTGTTTTAAGCCATACAAGCTCTTCTTTAACCTGCATACCAATTTTTCTTTCCCTTTGACCTCATATCCTTCTGGTTGCTGCATGCATATCTCCTACTCCAAATCTCCATGGAGAAATCATGTCTTTACATCTAACTATTAAAGATGTAAATCTTCCGCTGCTACAAGAATTAAGATAGTTCTGATTGAATTCATCTTAACAATAGGAGAAAATATTTCATCAAAATCAATACCTTTCTTCTGTGCAAACCCCTTCACCACAAGTCTAGCTTTGTACCTCTATTTTCCTCCATCTTCTTCCTTTAGCTTGTAAACCCATTTATTCTGCAATGTAGTTTTACCTGCAGGCAACCTACCTAAGTCCCAAGTCTGGTTATGCATTAAGGAGTCCATCACTTCTTCCATGGCTAGCTTCCACTTCTTCCTGATTTCAACCTGCATTTCTTCTTCATAACATTCGAGATCACCAAACTTAGTCAACAATAAATAATATAATGAAGGAGAGTATCGTTCAGGGGGTCTACTTATCCTAGTAGATCTTCTAACACCACTTTCAGGTGTTTGAGGTGCCTGTTGCTGTTTTGGTGGTTGCTGCTGCTATGGTTGTTGATTATTATTATTTTCAGGAAACTTTACTTTTTCAGTTATCTCATCAAGAACTATTTATTCCTTGCTTTCTTTTTCCTGTTTCTTTTCCTGCAACTGATTCTTATACAATACCTTTTCATTGAATATTACATATCTGCTCCTAATGATTTTGTGATTTTCATAATCATATAAGAAATAACCAAAATCATTAACACCATATCCAATAAAGGTACATTTCTTTGATTTTGCCTCAAGCTTTGTTCTATTTTCTTTATTAATATGGACAAAGGCGTCACAACCAAAAGGCTTTAAAAAATAGTTTACCTTTTTACATGTCCATGCTTCCTCTGGAATACCACAATCCAAGGAACTTGAAGGCCCTCTGTTTATTAGATAAACAACAGTATCTACAACATCTGCCCAAAATTGTAAAGGCAATCCTGCATACAATCTCATGCACCTTGCATGCTCCCTGATTGTTCTATTCATCCTTTCTGACACACCATTTTCTTGTGGTGTTCTTGGAACTGTCTTCTCTCTATGAATTCCATGCTCTGAACAGTACCTATCAAACTCTTTGATGCAATATTCACCTCCATTGTCTAATCTGAGACACTTCAACTTCTTTCCTATCTCAATATCAACCAAAGCTTTCCATTTCTTGAAAGTAGCAAATACATCAGATTTATTTTGAATACAATAAATCCAAGTTTTTCTAGTTGCATCATCAATAAACGTAACATAATAGCGAGAGCCACCGAGAGATGATACCTGAGCAGGTCGCCATACATCTATATGCACAAGCTCCAATTTTTCACTCTTATTTTCTTTCCCAACTCTGAGAAATTTGACTCTCTTTTTTTTTCCATAAATGCAATTTTCACAGAAATCCAAATCAACATTCTTCAAACCTGGCAACAAATTTCTTGAGTGAAGAATCTTCATCCCCTTCTCACTCATGTGTCCCAGCCTATGATGCCATTATGCTGCATCTGCTCTTTTGGAAGTTAAAGCATTAACAGAGTTAGAAATACCATTGCATAAATACAATGTACCAACCTTTTCTCATTTTGCTATTACCAGGGCTCCTTTGGTGACCTTCCAAGTTTTATCTGTGAAAGTTGTCACACAACCTTCATCACCTAATTGCCTGTTGAAATGAGATTTTCCTTTAGATCTGGAACATGCCTTACCTCCTTTAATAGCCATTGGTTTCCATTTTTCTGTTTTACAAGAACCTTACCCATTCCAACAACTTTACAGGGTTTATCATCACCCAAACGGACTTGTCCAAAATCTCCTTGAACATAGTCATGAAAATATTTCTTATCAAGTGTGGAATGGAATGAAGCCCATGAATCTACAACCCAAGAATCAATAACATTTTCAAAATAAAGAATAAATA
The DNA here is from genome assembly GCA_034641835.2 of Pinus albicaulis. NCBI lineage: Eukaryota > Viridiplantae > Streptophyta > Pinopsida > Pinales > Pinaceae > Pinus > Pinus albicaulis. Next base: position 395,490,386 of record CM076582.1, on the reverse strand, counting down.
ATCTTGTAACACATCACCTATCACATTTGCTTCATGATTGTTTTCTTGATGTGCATCTCCTTCTTTTCCCTTCCGAGATCTACAATCTTTCTTTAGGTGTCCTTTCTTTCCGCATTTCCAGCACACTATCCCTAATCTGGACTTGGATCTACCTTTTCTTTATTTACTACGATATCCTAAGCTCTTTCCTCTTTCCATTCTCCTTCCCCTAGACTCTACACTCAAAGAGTTACCCGATGTCTCACTGGAGCTTTTCCTTCGCATTTCCTTGCTAAGGATACCACCAACAACATCATCAAAATTTAAAGTACTAGATCCAGAGACAGAGTTACTAATGGCCATTACTAAACCATTCCAACTCTCTGGAAATGAGCACAAGAATAACAGAGCTCTAACTTCATCATCAAAGTTTACCCCTATAGAACTTAACTGACTGGTAACTATATTAAAATCATTTAAATGGTCTACAACAGATCCACCTTCCAACATCTTCATATTAAATAGTCGTTTCATAAGAAATAGCTTGTTTGAGGCCAAGGGATTTTCATATAATTTCACCAACATATGCATCAAACCCTCTGTGGTTTTTTCCTTCGAAATATTGAAGGCGACTGAAGCTGCAAGGCACAACCGTACTGTTCTGAGTGCCTTTCTATCGAGAATGCTCCATTCCACGTCTTTCATGGCTGCCGGAATCTTTGTTTTTCTGCTTAATGGTAGGTACAGATATTTCTGATACAAATAATCTTCCATCTGCATCTTCCACAGCGGGAATTTTTGGCCGTTAAATTTCTCGACCCTAAACTTACCATCTTCCGCCATTTCTCCCACTCGAACCAGGAACCCTTCTTTCCTGCGAGTTTATCAGCCAAATATACCTTTGGCTCTGATACCAGTTGTTAGAAAATTATATATTATGGAGCAATGAAACACATATAATTTGCGGAAAATACAAGCACACAAAACACATAAAACCAGAGAGACACAGATATACATGGTTCACCTAGTTTGGGCTACATCCACCCAGAATAGCCAGTCCTTCCTTTCTATTATCCAGCAAAATGAAGAGACAAAACCTACAGCAGATCCACTGTAATATCCTTTGTTCTCTCTCATAGTCTCCCTATTAGTTTCCCACTCAGAGAATACACATGTAATTGTTACAGGTCAAAATACCTCCTCATCAGCTCAGAGGGGAAGACAAATATGGAAGAAGTACAAAGACCTAAATTAAACCTATTTCTGACAGGGTAACGTATATATAGAACAGAACAAGAGCATTATAATGCAGGCAAGCAATAAATTGGCCGCGTTAGTGGCTATGGCAACGCTCTGTTTACACTGGAGGGACGTGTTACCCGTGTTTTAAGTTTGAATTGGGAAAAGAGCGCGGAGAAAGATTTGAATCTCCAACTTTCCCTCACAAAGGAGTCAGTTCACAAAGGAAACTGCAGAAGCACCAGTTCATTATTGGTCATTGCCATAGAAGACTGAACTCCAAAAGAGGCAAAAGCATAGAGATCAAAGAAACATCTAAGCTTTTTCCATTCCAAACTAGTGGAAAGAGAAGGGCAACAATGGCCTTCTCCCTCTTCTATAAGAAGGAGCTGAAGGCTCTTAATTGAGGGTCGAAGGATTGCTCAAGGTTCTTGTATACTTGTGGAATAGAGAATAGTGTGACATTGTGAAGGCCAAGAGTCAAAGAGGCTCCTAGAGAGCTTGTTGACTTGGACTTCTTCACTAGAGAAAGAAGAGAGATTGGGAGACTGAGGAGGGCTTGGTACAACCGATGGTTGTAATCCTCCTTCTTTCAAAATCAATAGAACTGTGTTCGTTTTGTCCATTCAATGCTTAATGTTATTATTGTTGTTTCAATATGCACTTAGTATGATATGAATGGCTCAAATGTGTATAATCTAGATGTTTGTAGTATATTTATTTAATTGATAGGATACTTGTTATATTAGAAATTACGCAGGTGCTTTGACTGATTGCAGGTCTTAGATTTGGAGTCGGCAAAGAAGGACTCTTACTTTGCTGCACAGCGCTCTCCAAGGGATTCCAAGACCGTCAAAGAGGTAATTCTCTATTGTATTCCTTCAAGTTATTTCAAGCTAATATGAACATACTCATGCCATCTTTGTGAACAGCATAGCTAATCTTACTGTCTGCCTCGGGCACCGGAAAGCCCTGAGAGGGATTTACGAAAACCAACCACCCAAGCAGTTTACTTTATAGCAGAATTGGCGACTCCGCTGGGGAGTTTCCCCATAGTTTCCGAACTATTTTTCCCTTCATTCCTTCTCTCCTCTGTTCAGTATCCTTCTGACCATTTTTTGATGCCCAGTAGACATACCAAACGCTTGCAGAGTTAAATCCTGTTCCTGTCTGGCCAACTGAAGAGCTTTTCCCTGGTTAACGCGACCAATGCAGTTTATCCAGTGCATTATAACGCGGTCTAGGCTTAAATACAGTGCGTTATAACGCTGTATTTTCTCACAGACAGATGGTTACTCAGCCAAAAACCCTGTTGTTCACTACTGTGACTGTGTTTTAGCTGTAGAGTTTTTTGGCCACCAGTACCTTTCACAGACTGAATCCCTGTGCTTGTCTGCTAAAGCTAGCATTGATTATTTGTTTCTCTTATTTAGTTAGTGTGCAAAACATTTACTTTTTAAAAGAGAATTTTTTTTTTTTTTTTTGCATTTAGCTGAGTTTATTCTGAAAGTTTAGTTCACAGACTGTTAAAAGAGGTAGATAGAAGTCTGAATCTTAAAATTTGAGCTGTGTTATTTACATGTTGGTGCATGGATGATTGAAAACAAAACCTCTCCTTGTAGAAACACTCTTCATTGAAGTTAATATTTAGAGCATGTTTTGCATGGTTTCTTGAGTCAGAGTCTCACTATACTTCATACATCCATTCCCCCTCCGCAAGACTAATAAAAAAGTACACTAAAAACAAAGTGATAACAAAATCAATCTAATAACTCTTTTTGAGCTCACATAAACAGTAGTTCAGGCTAGGATCTTGGGTTAGGAAAGTGAGAAAACTACCCAAGATCTCAAAACTTGAAAACTAGAGTCATTAACGAGTGAAATCCTGCTGCACTCACATTATTGGGACCGTTCCTTTACCGGAGCTCAGCGTGAGACAACACTTGGGTGCACTAGAAGGTAGCCCGCCTTCGACTGCATCCTGTGGGTGTGTTATATATTGGGGTTCCCTTCGGGGATTTCGAAACTAGATCGGGGATCTAGGTATTCTGCCCATATAGCACATTGTCCTTGATCGTGGACCCCCCTGATGATGTCTGTGATTTGAGGTATCCTTAGTGGCCATACTTTTAGGGACTTACACAAGGTGACTGGGACAGGCTGTCCTGGTACCTGAAACAGACGGACCCACTTTGTCTTCGGTCTTTAGGAGGGTACTCGTCTTCACGAGAGTGCTTACACCTATCGTCTGAGGTTCGGGCGAAGCTCTAGAGTGACCGTAACTGTACTTTCGACCAACCCTCTCTGTATGCTATTGTGATACTGGATTTCATCACCAGTGAGCGGTAGTACTCAGACAGGGCACCCTATTCTGGCTGCTTGCTGATTGATTTTAGAGAGTCTTTTCTTTTTAGTAGCTGTGTGGTGACTGTCATTTGAGACTTCATAGTACATCACATTTTAAAATTTGTTAAAATTAAACCGGTCACCGTGGCGTCCCCTGACCCACGCCGTCTGTCTCGACGAAAGCAAGGTCTACCTCCTCTCACCCTAGAGGAAAGATTGAACCTTGGTGAACCCGGGCCTTCTACGGAAGAGCAGTCTCCTCTAACTAATCTGGATTATCACATAGACCCTTATCAGCCGGAACTCCCGGAGGACCCTTTCACTGAAGGCGTTGTACCTAATTACAATCCTCTGCTCACTGATCCGTTAGGACCTGTGATAGTCCAGATTCCACCACGCCCAGATATGTCTGCGACCACACCAACATCTATTTCACCACCGGCACCCACAGGGACGATGCCAATGGCAACCATCCTTGGTTCGCCACCATCCTCCCCGCCAGTGGTCAGTTCCATGCCATTACTGGGTAACCCCAGTAGTCAACATATGCCTACCCCCAACCCTATGGTCAACACAACTGTCAGTAGTTTACCAAACCCTTCGGCATCTACTCCTACCGTGACCACGTTGGGGACCATGGTAGCTCCTCCCACGAGCACGACTACTTCGGTGCCCTTTAACAACCCTTTCGGTTGGAACCCTCTGTTGAGTTCAAACCCCCTGGCCACTATACCAGGGGGCAGTGTTATCAGTACACGGGTAGCAGGGAATATTTCTCTTCCTATGCAATCCTTAGGACAAATGGGACAACCCATTGTAAATACTATCCCCTTAAGTGGTTCAAACATAGGTGTAGGATCTATACTGTTGCCAAATTATGCAAGTACTAGTATGCCTCCGAGAAACTCTATTGCATCCATTTGGACTAACCAACCCCAACCTCCGTCCGGAGTGGGAGGGCACTTTTACGCTGGGGGCAACCAACCATTTTCCCCTTAATACACTATGCCCTATGGACAGCAACCGTATGTTCCTACTCCTCCACCTATGGGAGGTTTTTATCAAAGTCCCACTTACCCTTCTGGTAACACATGGATGGGGGGACCCTATGGTCCAAATAGTTAGCCCATACTGCCTTGGTTAGACTCGGGGGCAAATCCACAATTGCCATTCTTGGCAGCTTTGGACATACCCGACATCCATAAGCTGACGAACGACCCCATCAACCATTACTCGCTTTGGCCTCCAATACTGCATAAGATTCCTTCCGATATCCTGAAGTTCGACGGGAAGCATGGGGACGACCCGGCCGCACACATCACTACCTTCCATTTATGGTCCATATCCAATTCCATGGTAGATGATAGTGTCCGACTCCGACTGTTTTCCCGCACCCTTACAAGAAATGCCGCCAAGTGGTACATTGAATTACCATGTGCCGCCATCAATACATTTGGCGCTTTAGCGACGGAGTTCTTAAAGAATTTCCAACTACCAATTAGAGTGGAAACCGAAACAGAATTGTTAACATCGCTGCGCCAAGACACCGCCACCCACATCTCCGACCATATTCATGAATGGAGACGTAGGAGGAGGCTAGTCAAAGCGCCAATACCGGACCATCTCTTGGCCAATTGGTTTTGCAAGTCTCTTTTACCCCACATCTCTAAAGACATTGGCCTTTCTGGTGCAGTAACAGAAGATCAATGTATTAATCATGCCCAGCACTTGGATTTAATCTATTCACAATCCGACACGCTTTACGATCTGCTCCCCCATGCCCCTGGTAACCCAAATCCTCCGACTACTCAGAAAACCAAAGCTCATGCCGATGGTCTCGTTGGCACGATCTCTGGTGTAGCCACCAATCAGTCTTGGGGACAAACCTCCCAGCCATCCTCGGCTGCCACCGCCCCCCACCAAATGACTCCTCTCCCTTCCGCTGAGATAAATTCGATGCAAACCTCACAGAAACCTAGCAGAAAAAATAGGAAGAATAAGAAGAAAACATCTTCTTCGGAAGAGCAGTCTGATAATCATAATAACACTAATCAGAAAAATGCTGCTAGAAATGACAAAGGAAAGGATAAACCCATGAAATTTCCTTGTAAAATCTGTGCGGAGGACCACTTGACATACAAATTTCCTCGGTTGCAGGAATGCACCTATTTTATTGCTAACAAGGATTCTGGGAGAACACCTGCCGTTCTTCACAATCCTTTCCCCAATCAACAACAGCAACATCAACATATGGTTGACAACCCGCCACAACCCCATCAATGGGGCAATGGTGGCTCGTATCCTTCCGGCGAAGGACCATCGGCCATTTATGGCATCGAGAGTATTGACCTTCAAACTCGCGCCAAGCTTTATGGAACTCCTACCATAGATGCTCAGGAACCCGGAACTAGTTCCAATCCACCGCCACCCAATGATTTACATATCGAAAGGCCTATTGTTGAACTTGTAATTCATCCCCCCAAAGGGACACTTCGACGCACGACTCATAATACCTCTGCACGTGCAGCCCAAAACTACAATATTGTAGAAGATTTGGCATAGGCACCGTCAGCTATGTCTGCACTTGAAGTATTACAAACCTGTCCAGCACAAAGGAAAGCCTTGCTTTCGGCCATTGGTGGAATAGATCCCCAGGATTCCATGCTAGCAGTCTTTGATATGGAAAAAGCCAAACCTCACCTCTCACATCAACTCGCATTCCAGGTGCAGGTTGTGTCGAAAGGGAGACCCATCCATCGCACTGTCATAGACGAAGGTGCTTCGACCTGCGTTATGTCACAAGCTTGCTGGCTGAATTTAGGTTCTCCTACTCTAACCCCGCCATCGAATTCCCTCAAAGCTTTTGATGGCCACACTTTCCTACCAAAAGGATACCTTTCTAGCTTTCCCATCACTCTGAGTGGGAAAACGGTAAACGTGGACGTTGAAGTCGTAGAGCGTCATCTCGATTATAATCTATTGCTCGGTCGCAGTTGGTCTTATGCTATGACCGCCATCGTGTCTTCGGTCTTCCGACTCATCCTATTTCCATTGGATGGAAAAATAGTCACGGTCGACCAGCTATCCTTCTGCACCCCTGATTATTCCACTTTACCAAGTAGCTCTGTACCCCTAATAGGAGGTGTCCCTGACTCTTACGTCAGTATCAGTACCGGTCTTCTGAAGGCAGCTTCCCTACTAGGTTGTTTTCCTCTACCGCCACCGCAGATCCCAAACACGGTTGCAATGATATCCACCTCTTCGGATGGCTCTATCGACCCGGCACCTTCAGATATTGATTCCTACAGAGATCAGATGCCACTTTCGCCGGTTGAGTTGGCTTACCAAGCCATCCAAACCGCATCTGAACCCTCCACTGATATGGTTTCGACCACAGGTACAACCCCCTCTCCCATAACAGTTCTCTCTAAGGATCTCCTCTGTTAGCCCCCCTATGAAATTTTTGACAAGCAATTAGGGGGCTAATTTGTTGCTGAGTCTTCAAGGAATGCATTTCCCCTGAAATACAGCCTCCTCGAAGCCCCTTTGTGCCCTTTATCCTTTGATGGTTCCCCCTCTGCTGTTTTCCCTTTTAAAGCCTCTCTGTTGATGAAGAAATGCCAGGAGACTCCCTCCCCCTTTTTATTTTTCCCCCATCTAACCTCTTACCCCCCCCCCCTCATTTGGATCCCCTTCTATTTCCCATTTACTCCTCAAATTCCCCCAAAATCCCCTTTAAACTCCTCCCCTACCCTTGGTTTTCCCTTCTTTCCCTTCTATTTCTCTATCGTCCCCCTCCTTCACCTTTAAAATCCATTAAAATGGGCCCAAAACCCACTTTCCGACCATATAAAAGGCCCAGCCCCTCTACCGCAGGCCCCTTTCCAACCACTTCCCCACATGACCCCGCGTCGGGACCAAGTGCTTAAGTCCCCGGCGCTTATCGCAATCGGAATCATCGGTGGGGGGGGCAAAACCCTTTGTAATATCAAAAGTCCCGATGCATTTTGTTTTAACACGTAAATGTCCCGCGATGGTTCTGCGCCGTCGATCTATCACCAGATCTGACGGTTATCCGCTAATCGCAACCGCCTCCCGATCGCAATCGCAACCCTCCTGCTCCAACCCCCGATTGCGATCCTCCGATCACTGTCTCCGCCGTTGATCTCCCTGCGATCCGACGGTCCTGGTTCAATCGCAACACCCCCTCCGATTGATCGCAAGTCTTTCCTCCCGTCTCCCGATTACATCCTAGCCGTCGATCTGCCCCACGATCCGACGGCCAGCGCTTAATCGCATGACCCTCTCCGATTGCAATCGCAAACCATTTTGTGTGACCCCCGATTGCGATTGAGCGATTAAATCGCAGCCGTCCGTCGGCCCGCAGATCAACGGTTATCACTCAATCGCATTAGTCCTCCCGACCGCGATCGCATTTCTTTTGGTTTCCCTTCCCATTTAATCCTGGCCGTTGATCCATTCAGATCCAATGGCCCAGATCTCGTCGCTCCCCACCTGCTCTCCCCCTCCGATTAAATCCCAGCCGTCCATCCTTCCCGCGATCCTACGGCTATCGCTCAATCGCAATCTCCCCTTCGATCGCAATCGCAAGCCCGTTTGTCTGCCTCCCGATTGCATCCCCGCCGTCCGTTCTTTCGCGATCTGACGGTCCTACGCCAATCGCAAGCCCTCCCGATCGCTGATCACTCTGTCCCTCCGATTACATCTGAACCGTCGATCTGATCCCCGATCGGACGGTCAGCGCTCAATCGCAAGACCCTCCCCGATCGCAATCGCAAACCATTTTGTGTGACCCCCGATTGCGATTGAGCGATTGTATCGTGACCGTTCGCCTCTCCCAGATCTGACGGTCCTTGTTCAATCGCCCTCCACCTCCACTGGGTCCCACTCTTACATTCGTTTCCGTTGCATTTCATGTGTTTTGCCCATCTTATGTATTGTCCCGTTACTCAATCTCCACCGTTGATCTTTGTCCCCAGACCTAAATCTAACGATCTGCACTGCATATTACCCCCGAACCCTATTAATCATAAGATCCCACCGTTTCATTGCATTTTGTTAGAATTATAGTAAAGCCACCTTTTCTCCACCACGTGGCATCCTTTCCATTGTTTCTCCGTTGTTCCGCCACCATTCCTCCCCTCCATAGCATTTCTCCACCACTGCCCGGGCCCTGTGATAAGTTATTTCATCATGCAGGTAGTGCAGAGAGGCCATTTCAGCCGGCCAGCGAAGCAGCAGAAGCAGGGTGTGAGAAGAATTCGAGCCTGTAATTGAAGATCAATGTTCTAATCCTATAGTCTAAGGATTCAAGCACAGTTTGAAGACTAAGGACGCACCAGCAAATCATGATTGCGCCACCTAAAAGCAGAGCGCGTTTACTCCAGAAAGTACACCCTCCTACAGCGCCTCCTTGCCTTCTCGAGCCCTGAGATAATTAAATACACTGACCGAAGCTCATTTCAGACAGTCCGGCAGCATTAAAGAAGCATGGAGGGCCATGCTGACCTCCATCCAGTTCATTCATTTCAACGGGGCAGAACAGAGGATCACAGACCCCTAGCGCAGACAAAGGTAATATCAGGGTTTTCCGTCGGCAAAGTGTTTTTCGTCTAGGACAAGGCATCCATACTGTTTTTATTATGCAGAATGTCCCTGAAGGATTTTTCCATCAAACTACAACTCAAAGACAGTCAGGCATTTATGAGACAGACCCTCCTAGTAGTTTATCTTTTCCCGAATTCAAACCACCTGGAGTACAACGAGCCCAAAATGTCAAGATCAAATCTGAAGCAGATCGTTCTCTTACTAAGAGGAGAGTGAAATAAATATGCAGCATTCTCAAGCAGGATGGGCCTCGGCCCTGCATTCATTATTATGCTTAAATGTAACATTCAATGGGCACCTACCTCCTGAGTCGATCTGAGGATCATCCTTTGTTATAAAAGCACAGCAAGAACATTGTAAGGGGGTTGGTTGTTGTTGGTTCTATCAGCGAACTGCAAGCATTTTGTCCCGAGCCAAGTTTCCTGTGTAACAGTTGTATGATAGGCTGAGAAATATGATGTATTCAGGCTGAATGTAAAAGCTTTGGGCAGTGATGTACCTGATTGGTGTAGTGTTTAACATGATAAGAAGTTTTCATTGGATCCTGATCTACAGCAGTTGGTGATGTTCTTCTTATCTCTGTGTTTATTTCCATTTCATTTCATGTTCTTCTGACTGACATCTGAATGCATGATATAAGATTTACCCTTGTTAGGTACCTTATATCCCATCTCTCTCAGTCTTGAATGTTTTCTGCTCATATGTGTGTCTGAATATTGTTTTTAATTGACTAAACCAGTGGAGTGGATGATTATTGCCTACTCTCTGATGTGCAAGTTGGTGAAATCAGTATTCAGATGTTTTTGTTAAGATTTAACTGAAAGAGGTTAGGAACATTGGGAGGTGTAAAGCCTGTCGTTGCCTCTTCATAACCTTCCCTTCCATATAAACCTTTTCAAGATCCCTTGTGTCGCCTATGGTTTTGTCCAATCAGGCCTGGAGTTAAATGACCTCTGGCCTGATCTATAGACAGAATCAGATGGCTTTCCATCTTTCATCCTCATCACTTAGTGTTCCATCCCACCAATCAGTCTTTGAGATCCAAATGCTCTAGATGACTAGCCCAATTGAAGCTTACACATTGAACATAAGTAAATCCTTTCTTGACTCCATTGCCCAATGGCCTTAATTTTCCCTGAGTTATCTACCTTTGCCTAGCTTCCTTCTTTACCCATCCTTGTCTTATGATGAAACCTTCCTTCCTGATTCTCAACAACCAAACTCAAACAATCAAACAAACAACTTCGAGCCTATAACTAGCCTAAAACCATAATTTAGAACTTCAAGGACATATATCCTTTGATAATCATAGAGAGATCCCTCTCTGGACCTAGGAGGGCTAGATCCTAAGGTCTGAAAGTGGTTCTATGTTGTCTCATCTTTTGGTCTCTATCAACCTGGCCAAAACATGGGAACTCCAACATAATGGCGACTCCACTGGGGAGTTCTGAGTGCTTCTCATTTCAAACAACCTCAGAAAATTAGAACTCTGGCTAGGTTGACGGTAAGTCACATTTTTTACGGTGAGCACTGTGGTGGACAGTGTACTCTAGAATCATCCTAAACCCTCCACCTGGCGACTCCATCGTTCCTAAACGTTAAAGACTCCACTGGTGATCAGTAGGCCTGCTGATTATCTTGGTTTCACATCAGACTCCACTGGTAGACCAGTCCCAAGCATAATGAAGACTCCACAGGGAGACCAGTTCCCAAGACAACATTAACCACAGTAGAAATAACAAGTAGGGCTAAGCTGCTTGGCTTATAAACAGCACTCTGGCTCACAGAACCATTCATACAAGAGCTTTCCCTGATCCAAACCCACCTGAAACAGTTGATAATCCTGAGAAGATCCTTAAAAGAACACCTGTAAGTAGGAGATCAACTATTTCCAGCAACATTCCTAGAGCTAATTTTGCACCAGAAGATCTTGCAGCTCTATTAGACCCTTTCTTCGACCTAGGCCTCCAAAACAGATTACCTAGAACTAGGTCATTCAGTGTTTCAGACCAGCTAGACACTAGGGACAGCGAAACCCCTCCTTCCACACCACCTGATCTCCACTTTCTCCAAAACTCGGGGCTTTCTCACCCTAGGTCTGCTCAACAGACTTCGGCTGGTCCTACCATCCCTGTCATCCAACTACCAGCTGCTCAAGCCAATCCTATACCTCATCAGAACATCATCATGGCAGCCTGGTATGCACCTCTAGTTTTACCTCAGCCTTTACTGCCCTTACCAAATGATTATCAATCAAAAATCCCACATTTCCCTGCTAAAGAGCCTACAATGGCACAACAACATGTGGATAAAATGGAGGACTCTTTTGATTATATGGAAATTGATGATGAAACAATTAAAATGAGAATTTTCGCGCAAAGCTTGGGAGGTGAAGTTAAGAAGTGGTTTAAAAGCCTACCTGCTGGTAGTATCCAAGATCTACCTGCTTTATACCAGACTTTCATCAACAAATGGGAAACCAGAGCAAACCCTCGCCAGCTCCTAGCAGAATACATGTCCCTTAAGAGAAACGCAGGGGAAAGTGTTCATGATTACACCACCAGATTCAACAGTATTTACAACGCTCTTCCCCCACACATGAAACCCCCACAAGGTATGGCCTTAGCAAAATATCCTGATGGATTTGATGCTGACATGGCCTATGAACTGAGGGATAAAGAATATACCACGTTGGAGGATATGCAGAAAGGGGCAGTAAACATAGAAGCAAATCTGATTGAAAAAAGGGCCAAACTGAGAGCTGAAAAGAGAGTAACATACAAGGATGACACTTTAGCCTCCACTTCAGATCCAAGGGTTGACCTATTGTCTAAGAATGTGGATAAGCTATGCCAAGTGGTCGAAAAGATGGCTATCACTCAGAACAGGAACCAAAATCAAACCCAAAACCAGAACTTTAGAAGAAACAACAACACTCCCAACAGGCAGAAAGAGGCAGATCAGCAAGTCGTTCCCCCTTTCCAAAACTTTCTTGATGAGGATGAGGGAATCATAGAAGAATCTGAAGGGAATGTGATAAACATGTTTGAAACAGAGGACTCAATCCTGAACTGTGATTCAGAAGAGGACCAACCCTCAACCTCTTATGGGGAGGAGGAATGGTTTGAATCTGAGGATTATAGGTTGGGATTCGAGAATGCCATGTTATAGGTCAGAGAACAATATGAGCTCAGGAGTAAAAAGAACCAAGACTCTTCCAAACCTAAAACTCCTGAAGTAACTATCAAAAAGAGGCCTGAGAAATCTTCTAAAGTCACTGCTGTGAACAATAAATCAACAACGGAGAGTTCTGAGAAAAACCAACAGAAGGACAACCAAAACAATGAAAAACAAATTCGACCAACCAGTAGCACTAGCACCTTAGTTAGTGCTCCTGATACAACTGTGCCTACACATGTACATAATGAGAAAACACAAACCGGTTCAACCTCTAAAGCAGTGGCGAACAAGGCAGAGTTGAGCACTTCCAAAAGCCAATCCATTTTCAGTTTAGAAAGTGAGATTGCAAAAATCAAAATCTATGTGCCATTATCTAAGCTGGCCTCTCAGGATGTATATAAGGGCCAGATTTTGAAAGCATTAAATCTAAGTATAAATAATGACACTGTAAATCTAAGCGATGACCAGCCTGCCCTCTTATTCGGTCCCAAGATTGAAGGGAAGTTTCAGGAAGGGGTAGTTCCACCTTTTTATATCAGTCTTAACATTCATGACAAGATCCTCCATAACGCCATGCATGACTCCGGTGCATCACACAACCTAATGCCTAAGGTAGTCATGGAGAGGCTAGGCCTAGAAATTACCAGACCTTACAAAGACTTATACTCTTTTGACTCTAGTAGAGTAAAATGTCTTGGCCTGATCAAAGACTTATGTGTGAGCCTAACTCAAATTCCTGCGAAATGTATGGTCATGGATGTAGTGGTGGCAGACGTGCCGCCCAAGTATGGCATGTTATTATCTAGATCATGGGGAGCCAAGCTGCAAGGCACCATGCAGATGGATGGCTCATATGCCACTATCCCTATATTTGGCCAATCGAGAAGACTGTATAGAGAATCCCAAATGAAATTTCTGGTCAGCAGCCCCGAGAAACCTGAAAATTCACCATTGTATTCTGTACATACCGATCTCGACTCCTTTATTTTTTGTAATGATGAATCCTTAGAAGAGCCAGAGTCCCAGAATAGGCATACGAATGAGAACACCGAGCCTATGGACCTCCATATAATGGCCACTCTGGAAGAATATGATCAGGAAAACCATGGGCAGCACACTAAAAATGAAAAGGAAACCGAAAACGAAGCCTGTAGGATTTGTGGTGGACCGCTCACTCCAAGCGTAACAGAAACAGAGCAAGAACAGCAAGCTAACCACTTCCCTGACATCCACGGCCTCTATGAACGACGAGATAGTTTACAACCTAGTACAGACCTCCCAACTCAACCTAATGGCGAATCCAGCTATGAGGGAGGAAGCGAAGTGGAAGTAAACAAAGAACCCTTGTGGGAAATGAACTTTGATGGATCCTGTACTAGACAAAGCACTGGAGCAGGAGTGTGGCTGCGTAACACCGAAAATGACCACGCGGAGAGCCACGCCGTCAATCTGCATTTCAAATGCACAAACAACATTGCAGAATACGAGGCTCTGATCTTGGGTTTAAATCAGTTAAAAAAATTAGGAGCCCATAGAATAGTCGTGAGAGGAGACTCCGAGTTAGTAATCAAACAGATGAGTGGTGAGTATTCGGCAAAACACCCCAGGCTTAGGGCATACAGGAATGATACTCTAGATTTGTTGAAAACATTCATTGAATATGATTTAGTATACATCCCTAGGGGTCAAAACGCTATCGCAAATGGACTAGCCTGCCTAGCTAGCTCTTATCCTAAGGCCCCAGTTGACCAACAAATCATCATTCAGACTAAATTCAGGCCTGCAGTGCCGGACAATGAAAAATACTGGCAGGTCTTTGAAGGAGACAAACAGATTGAAGATTTCCTGATGGGCAGAAATGAGTTTGAATTTTCTGATTCAGACTCAAAATCTGATGACAACTGCCCAAGTGAGGATTCCCCAGATGAACTAGAAACACCTTGTAGTATAGAAATAAACTCTTTTCCTGAAGAAACTGGAGATTCAGCCGTAAAACGTGAAAACGCAGATAGAGAAGAAATGGAGGTGCTGCAAGCCAAAGACAAGAACATACCAAGAGGCTTAGCACCCTTAGAGGATCTTTTTTATTTCGATGATGTTGCAAAGAAACCCACAATAGAACATGCAGAATCGGATGTAGAAGAGTGTAACGTAGGCACTGAAGACAAACCCAAAATGATAAAGCTGGCTAAGTCTATACCTGCAGACATGAAGAAAAGATACATTGATCTGTTTAAGGAATTCATTGATGTGTTTGCATGGAGCTATGAAGACTTAAAGACCTATGACACCAACATCATACAACATAAGATACCACTGAAGGAAAATCAGAAACCTTTCCGACAAAAACTCCGTAGAATTAATCCAAAACAATTGCCTGCAGTAGAAAAGGAAATTAAGAAGATGTATGACGCAGGCATTATAGTCCCGGTAAGGTTTTCTGATTGGGTGTCAAACTTAGTGGCTGTAAGAAAGAAAACGGGGGAGATTAGACTTTGCATAGACTTCAGAAACCTTAACAGAGCTTCCTTGAAAGATAACTACCCTTTGCCTAGAATGGAGCATATCCTACAGAAGGTAGTGGGCTCTAAAAGAATATCCCTGCTTGATGGTTTTTCAGGATACAACCAGGTTCTGGTACTCCCAGAAAATCAACTCAAAACAGCCTTCACCACTCCATGGGGCACCTTCATGTATGTGAAAATGCCTTTTGGATTGATGAATGCTGGAGCTACCTTCCAGAGAGCAATGGATATTGCTTTCTCAGATGAGATCGGACACTTTATAGTTATCTACTTGGATGACTTAACTGTCTTTTCTAAAATAGAAGAAGAACACTTAAAACATCTGAGGAAAGTTTTTGAAAAATGTAGAAGGTATGGTCTGTCCCTGAATCCTAAGAAGACTGTTTTTGGGCTGCAAGAGGGTAAACTTCTGGGCCACATTATATCTGAGAAAGGGATTAGGATAGACCCCCAGAGAGTTGAGGGAATAATTCAAATCACACATCCAAGAAACATCAAGGAGCTACAGTCTTTCGTTGGGAATATCAATTTCCTTAGAAGATTTATCCCCAATCTTGCTGAGCATCTTAGGAAAATGACTGAAATGCTAAAGAAAGATGCAGGAATCAAGTGGACTGTTGAAGCCAAAAAATCTTTTGAGTCAGTAAAACTTGCACTCACCCAAGCCCCTGTCCTTATCAGCCCTGACTTCTCAAAATATTTTCTGATCTTTTCATTTGCCTCCCCACACACAATAGCTGCAGTTTTGCTGCAGAAAAATTCGGAAGGTAAGGAACAACCTATAGCCTTCTTCAGTAAAGCCTTAAGAGATGCACCCTTAAAGTACAACATTATGGAAAAGCAGGCCTATGCCCTGATTAAGGCCTTAAAAGACTTTAGGGTGTACATTCTGCATTCTCACACCGTTGCCTATGTGCCAAATACAGTGGTCAAAGATATCTTGTCCCAAGACCCAGATGGGAAAAGGGGAAAATGGATTGCCACGATTTTAGAATATGACATTGAAATCAAACCCACTAAGCTGATCAAAGGTCAAGGCCTGGCCCAATTGATGGCAAAAACTAATCTACAGGCCCTTGATATCAACATGATGAACGCCCTGGATGAGCAGGAAGGATTGCCCCATCCAGTTGTTGAGGAGCAGTTTCAGAACTCTCCTTGGTACACTGATATCCTGTACGTGCTCACACACCTCAATGCCCCTCCGGAACTGTCCAAAACAAAGGCCAGATTCATAAAACTCAAAGCTAGAAATTACTGCATTTTGAATGAGAGTCTATATTGGAAAAATCCAAATGGCATTTTACTGAAATGTTTGTCTGAAAACGAAGCCGAAAAAATCAAACAAGAATTCCATGTTGGGGAGTGTGGAGGCCACCTGAGTTGGAAGACCACTGCAAATAAGATACTCAGGGCTGGTTACTATTGGCCTACACTTTTCAGTGATGTCCATAAAATTATCCTAACCTGCCACAAATGCCAAATTTTTGAAGGCAAAAGAAAGCTCCTTCCCCTCCCTCTGCAACCTATCACCATAGAAGGACCTTTCATGCAATGGGGCTTAGACTTCATTGGAGAAATCCACCCCTTTTCTTCTGGGCAACACAAATGGATCTTGACTGCCACTGATTACTTCACTAAGTGGATAGAAGCCATACCCACTAGGAATGCCACTGATTCGGTCATCATTAGGTTCCTAGAAGACTTCATCCTGTCTCGGTTTGGCTGCCCAAGGAAAATAATCACTGAAAATGCTGCTGCTTTCGGATCCAAAAGAATGATTGATTTCTGTCACAGGTACGGAATTGCGCTTGGACATTCAACTGCCTATTACCCCCAGGGTAATGGCCTAGCCGAATCATCAAATAAAAGCCTGGTTACAATCATTAAGAAGCTGCTGGAAGAAAACAAAAGGTCTTGGCATAAAAAGTTGATACATGCTTTGTGGGCAGACAGGCTCACTACAAAGAAGTCTATTGGCACATCACCCTTCCAGCTGGTTTATGGGACAGAAGCAGTTTTCCCCACTAGCCTTGGGATACCAGTAGTAAATCTTATTCAAGAGGTCCAATCAGAAGAAGATAGCATGATAAGGAGAATTAATGAAACAATCCATCTCCAGCAAACAAGGGAGCAAGTTTATGACAGAGCTATCAGAGTGCAGGAAAACATGAAGAGACAGTTTGAAAAAAGAACCAAGGCAGCAAATTTCAAGGTTGGGGACAAAGTTCTGAGATGGGATTCAAGAAGAGAGGATAAAGGCAAACATGGCAAATTCGACAGCTTGTGGCAAGTTCCATTCATCATTCAAGCCACTGTGGGTCCTAATGCGTTTTTCTTGCAAGAACTTGATGGTACAGAGCTGTTTGGGGGTCCTGTCAATGGCAGGATGCTCAAACACTATTTCTGCTAATTCTCCATTTCCATGTTTCATTTCCATTGTATATACCGTTGCAAATTTTCATTTTCAGCAAAAGTGAAGAAAATGTTCCAAAAAAAAACAGGATGAAAAGGGAGGTTCAGACATGCTCAAAACATGAACCTCTGAGGCAAAAGGATTGGCTCTAGTAAACTCAAAATCTGAGCCAAAAGGGAGCAAGAATAGCTGGTCCTAACAAGCTAAAAATCTGGATCGGCAGTAAAAGAACATCCAGCTCTAAGATCAGAGCTGGAGCAAAGGATAGAAGTGACTCAAACATGCTCAAAACCTGAGTCACAAGAAAGAAAGAAGGATGTTTCACAGTTGCGGAATTCCATGCCTTCACAGTTTTGTTTTCTTCAAATTTCTGCCCAGCAAGCCAGACTGTCTAATCCTGGCTTGGCTGTGTTTAAATTTCCTGTCTTAGAATGTAGGTGAAGAAACCTGTTGAACAGTTTAATCTCAACAGGTAGTAGTGTAGGTAGAGAAGCAGACGAGGCCAACAGTCTAATCTGGCCTCATGGAGCAATAAGGGTAGAATTAGAATAGGTTTATTTTGTTCTGCAAAATAAATGTAAAGGGTCTGCTAATTCAAATGCACCCATGGGAAGATTGTTAGAACTCTAGTTTGGGTAGGTAGATTGGTTGGGGAAATTGTTTTTGCTGATTGGATGTCTTCATGGTTTGTGGCAGCAGATCAAAGAAAGATATGGATGGTTCAAGCAGTAGGCACCTGGCCTACACCAAGAGATCATCTTCTGGTTTCTTGGCTCCTTCAAGAAGAAGCCATCCCCATGTGGAGCCACTGTTAGCCCCCTATGAAATTTTTGCAAGCAATTAGGGGGCTAATTTGTTGCTGAGTCTTCAAGGAATGCATTTCCCCTGAAATACAGCCTCCTCGAAGCCCCTTTGTGCCCTTTATCCTTTGATGGTTCCCCCTCTGCTGTTTTCCCTTTTAAAGCCTCTCTGTTGATGAAGAAATGCCCAAAGACTCCCTCCCCCCTTTTATTTTTTCCCCCATCTAACCTCTTTTTATCCCTCATTTTTCTCCCCTTCTATTTCCCCATTTACTCCTCAAATTCCCCCAAAATCCCCTTTAAACTCCTCCCCTACCCTTGGTTTTCCCTTCTTTCCCTTCTATTTCTCTATCGTCCCCCTCCTTCACCTTTAAAATCCATTAAAATGGGCCCAAAACCCACTTTCCGACCATATAAAAGGCCCAGCCCCTCTACCGCAGGCCCCTTTCCAACCACTTCCCCACATGACCCCGCGCCGGGACCAAGTGCTTAAGTCCCCGGCGCTTATCGCAATCAGAATCATCGGCGGGGGGGGCAAAACCCTTTGTAATATCAAAAGTCCCGATGCATTTTGTTTTAACACGTAAATGTCCCGCGATGGTTCTGCGTCGTCGATCTATCACCAGATCTGACGGTTATCCGCTAATCGCAACCGCCTCTCGATCGCAATCGCAACCCTCCTGCTCCAACCCCCGATTGCGATCCTCCGATCATTGTCTCCACCGTTGATCTCCCTGCGATCCGACGGTCCTGGTTCAATCGCAACACCCCCTCCGATTGATCGCAAGTCTTTCCTCCCGTCTCCCGATTACATCCTAGGCGTCGATCTGCCCCGCGATCCGACGGCCAGCGCTTAATCGCATGACCCTCTCCGATTGCAATCGCAAACCATTTTGTGTGACCCCCGATTGCGATTGAGCGATTAAATCGCAGCCGTCCATCGGCCCGCAGATCAACGGTTATCGCTCAATCGCATTAGTCCTCCCGACCGCGATCGCATTTCTTTTGGTTTCCCTTCCGATTTAATCCTGGCCGTTGATCCATTCAGATCCAATGGCCCAGATCTCATCGCTCCCCGCCTGCTCTCCCCCTCCGATTAAATCCCAGCCGTCCATCCTTCCCGCGATCCTACGGCTATCGCTCAATCGCAATCTCCCCTCCGATCGCAATCGCAAGCCCGTCTGCCTGCCTCCCGATTGCATCTCCGCCGTCCATTCTTCCGCGATCTGATGGTCCTACGCCAATCGCAAGTCCTCCCGATCGTTGATCGCTCTGTCCCTCCGATTACATCTGAACCGTCGATCTGAACCCCGATCGGACGGTCAGCGCTCAATCGCAAGACCCCCCCCCCCGATCGCAATCGCAAACCATTTTGTGTGACCCCCGATTGCGATTGAGCGATTGTATCGTGACCGTTCGTCTCTCCCAGATCTGACGGTCCTTGTTCAATCGCCCTCCACCTCCACTGGGTCCCACTCTTACATTCGTTTCTGTTGCATTTCATGTGTTTTTCCCATCTTATGTATTGTCCCGTTACTCAATCTCCACCGTTGATCTTTGTCCCCAGACCTAAATCTAGCGGTCTGCGCTGCATATTATCCCCGAACCCTATTAATCATAATATCTCACCGTTTCATTGCATTTTGTTAGCATTATAGTAAAGTCACCATTTCTCCACCACGTTGCATTCTTTCCATTGTTTCTTCGCTGTTCCGCCACCATTCCTCCGCCTCCATAGCATTTCTCCACCACTGCCCGGGCCCTGTGATAAGTTTATTTCATCAGGCAGGTAGTGCAGAGAGGCCATTTCAGCCGGCCAGCGAAGCAGCAGAAGCAGGATTTGTGAAGGATTCGAGCCTGTAATTGAATATTAATGTTTTAATCCTACAGTCAAAGGATTCAAGCACAGTTTGAAGACTAAGGACGCACCAGCAAGTCATGATTGCGCCACCTAAAAGCAGAGCACGTTTATTCCAGAAAGTACACCTTCCTATAGCGCCTTCTTGCCTTCTCAAGCCCTGAGATAATTAAATACACTGACTAAAGCTCATTTTAGACAGTCCGGCGGCATTAAAGAAGCATGGAGGGCCATGCTGACCTCCATCCAGTTCATTCATTTCAACAGGGCAGAACAGAGGATCACAGACCCCAAGCGCAGACAAAGGTAATATCAGGGCTTCCGTCAGCAAAGTGTTTTTCATCCAGGACAAGGCATCCATACTGTTTTTATTATGTAGAATGTCCCTGAAGGATTTTTCCATCAAACTACAGCTCAAAGACAATCAGGCATTTATGAGACAGACCCTCCTAGTAGTTTATCCTATCCCCGAATTCAAATCACCTGGAGTACAACGAGCCCAAAATGTCAAGATCAAATCTGAGGCAGATCGTTCTCTTACTAAAAAGGTGAGCGAAATGAATTTTCAGCATTCTCAAGCAGGATGGTCCTCGGCCCTGCATTCATTATTATGCTTAAATATAACATTTAATGGGCACCTACCTCCTGAGTCGATCTGAGGATCATCTTTTGTTATAAAAGCACAGCAAGAACATTGTAAAGGGGTTGGTTGTTGTTGGTTTTATCAGCGAACTGCAAGCATTTTGTCCCGAGCCAAGTTTCCTATGTAACAGTTGTATGATAGGCTGAGAAATATGATGTATTCAGGCTGAATGTAAAAGCTTTGGGCAGTGATGTACCTGATTGGTGTTGTGTTTAACATGATAAGCAGTTTTCATTGGATCCTGATCTACAACAGTTGGTGATGTTTTTTTCTTATCTCTGTGTTTATTTCCATTTCATTTCATGTTCTTCTGACTGACATCTGAATGCATGATATAATATTTACCCTTGTTAGGTACCTTATATCCCAGCTCTCTCAGTCTTTAATGTTTTCTGCTCATATGTGTGTCTGAATATTGTTTTTAATGGACTAAACCAGTGTAGTGGATGATTATTGCCTGCTCTCTGATGTGCAAGTCAATAGAATCAGTGTTCAGACGTCTTTGTTAAGATTTAATTGAAAGAGGTTAGGAACATTGGGAGGTGTAAAGCCTGTCGCTGCCTCTTCATAACCTTCCCTTCCATATAAACCTTTTCAAGATCCCTTGTGTCGCCTATGGTTTTGTCCAAGCAGGCCTGGAGTTAAATGACCTCTGGCCTGATCTATAGACAGAATCAGATGGCTTTCCATCTTTCATCCTCATCACTTAGTGTTCCATCCCACCAATCAGTGTTTGAGATCCAAATGCTCTACATGACTAGCCCAATTGAAGCTTACACGTTGAACATAAGTAAATCCTTTCTTGACTCCATTGCCCAATGGCCTTAATGTTCCCTGAGTTATCTACCTTTGCCTAGCTTCCTTCTTTACCCATCCTTGTCTTATGATGAAACCTTCCTTCCTGATTCTCAACAACCAAACTCAAACAATCAAACAAACAACCTCGAGCCTATAACTAGCCTAAAACCATAATTTAGAACTTCAAGGACATATATCCTTTGATAATCATAGAGAGATCCCTCTCTGGACCTAGGAGGGCTAGATCCTAAGGTCTGAAAGTGGTTCTATGTTGTCTCATCTTTTGGTCTCTGTCAACCTGGCCAAAACATGGGAACTCCAACATCCTCAATGAAGTCTGGCCTACAGACGAAGCTATTCGAGAGATCATGTCATTAGAAGAACGACCTTGGGGAGAGTTCCACCATCGCGCTTCGACGATTGATTCGGAGGCGATAAAAACTGAAATCCCGTCTTTTGACCAACCTGAGATAGTTCCCTCCTCTTATACGACTGTCCACACTATCGATTCAGAAGGGAACATGGGTAATCTTTCCAAGACACTGCTCATGGATATCTCGGTCAAAATGGGTATCGTGGAAAATATTCAGATTGGAGCCGACTGCAATCCTGAGGAAATTGCGTCCTTCACATCTCTTTTTAAAGAATTCCGCGATGTATTTGCTTGGTCTTATGATGAAATGCCCGGCATAGATCCTTCTATTGTCGAGCATGAAATCAAGACTTATGACAATGCTAAACCTATCCGGCAACGACTCAGACCTGTCCACCCGCGCAAAGCAGCCGCCATCAAGGTCGAAGTAGAAAAACTTTTAAACGTTGGCTTCATTTACCCCATTCCCTTAACTGAATGGGTTTCCAATCTGGTTCCCGTGGATAAAAAACAAGGCACTATTCAAGTTTGCGTCGATTATCGCGATCTGAACGCCGCTTGTCCCAAAGACAACTATCCCACGTCGTTCATTGATCAAATTCTCGACGATTGTGCCGGATGCGAATCTTTTTCCTTCATGGATGGATTCTCGGGATACAACCAGATTGCCATAAAAAAAGACGACTAGCATAAAACTGCTTTCATCTGTCCTTGGGGCATCTTTGCGTATAAAAAACTCCCATTCGGCCTAAAGAATGCTGGAGCAACTTTTCAGCAGGCTATGGACTATGCTTTTCATGACATTCGACATATTGTATAGGCGTACTTGGATGACCTCCCGGCTCATTCCAAGAAGCGACGAGACCACCTGGCTCATTTAAGAGAAATTTTTGCTAGGTGCAGATTCTACAATATACGCTTGAATCCTCATAAATGCGTATTTATGGTCGAGTCCGGACGATTGTTAGGGTTCATTGTTTCCAAGCACGGGATTAGGGTTGATCCCGATAAGGTAAAAGCAATTATTGAATTTCCGGCACCACAATCCATCCTTCAACTCCAAAGCTTGTAGGGGAAGGCAAACTTTTTGCGTTGTTTCATCGTTAACTATGCTGAGATGACAAAAGGTTTCATGCGATTATTGAAGAAAGGAACACTATACTTGTGGGATGACCAAGCTCAACGGTCATTTGATGCTTTAAAACATGCACTTGTTTCAGCCCCACTCCTTAGTGCCCCCGACTATTCACGTGACTTTCTCCTCTATCTGGCAGCATCACCATCCTCACTTGGAATGGTTTTGGTTCAAGTACACGATGACGACAGTGAACATGTGATTTACTATTTATCAAAAGGTCTCATCGGACCTGAATTACGTTATTCACATGTGGAGAAACTCTCTCTGGCGGTAGTTTTCGCCGTCACCCGGCTCCGACATTATATATTTCTGCGACAGACTACGGTGATTGCTTTGGAGAATCCCATGCGACATATCTTGTCTAGACAAATTATTGGAGGGAAATATTCCAAATGGACCATCATCCTCCAACAATTTGATTTGGTGTTCACGGCTGCCAAAGCAAAGAAATCCCTTGTCTTCGCCGAATTACTATCGGACCTTCCCAGAATCGACCCGACAGAAGTAGCTCATGATCCATTCCCTGATGAATCTGTCTACTTGGTCGACTCTTTGGACCCCTGGTATGGAGACATCTTAGTCTACCTACAAACTCAATGCTTCCGCCCAGCTCTCACGTCTGATGACCGTCATCGTATCCGCCACCAAGCAAAGCACTACCTCATGCTAAACGATACACTATATCATCGTGGTGTTGATACTATTCTCCGACGTTGTCTCACTATCGATGAGGCAGAATGCGTTTTAAATGACTGCCACGCAGGGGCATGTGGTGGTCATCTTTCGGGCATAGCTACTACCCAAAAAATCTTGCGTGCTGGTTACTGGTGGCCCACTTTGTTTAAAGATTGCATTGCAGCAGTCCAGAAATGCCATCCATGTCAAATTTTCACAAAGAAAATGTGCGCGCATCCTACCCCCCTTCACCCGGTTATCTCCGTCGGTCCTTTCGCTAAATGGGGAATTGACTTCGTCACCTACAATCCCGCTTCGGAAAACGGACACAACTACATCGTGGTTGCGGTCGATTATTTTACGAAATGGGCTGAAGCCCTTCCCACTTTTAAGGCCGATGGTGAAACCGCCGCTCTCTTCCTGTTTAATCAGGTTATCTGTCGGTTCGGCGTACCCCTATCGATTGTCACAGATCATGGATCTCACTTTCAAAATCATATGATGACCGAATTAACATCCATGCTAGGTTTCCGACAAGATCAATCTTTGTCTTATTATCCTCAAGCTAATGGTCAAGTAGAAGCCGTAAATGGCGTTCTCAAAACCATGATTCGTCGATTGGTCGGAAACCATAAAACCACATGGCATCAGAAGTTATATTCTGCGTTATGGGCATACCGAACGTCAGTTAAAACTGCCACAGGCTTCACACCTTTCCAACTTGCTTTCAGCCTGGAGGCAGTACTTCCAATCGAGTGCGAAATCCCATCACTCAAACTTGCCATTGAGCTCCTGCCTGGCACCACTGCCACAGAAGAGCGCTTGCTCTCGCTCGATCATTTGGACGAAACTTGTTGAGATGCTACATTAGCACTCGAAGCTCACCAGCGCCGAGTTAAAACTCAATACGACAAATCTGTTAAGCCTCGTTCTTTCCAAGAGGGCGATCTTGTTCTACCTTATGATCAAAAACACGACCTCTTGGGGGCAGGAACACTCCAACCATTGTGGCTCGGTCCTTACATCGTTACTAAAGCCCTCTCAAAAGGAGCTTATGAACTACAGGACTGTAATGGAATTCCACTCGAGGAGCCCCGCAACGGGCTCTATCTGAAGAAGTATTTTGCCTAGTTTCGCACTAGGCATATGGTTTGTAATTTTATGTATATAAGTTTTGCCTATTTTTATTTTTTTTGCTTCTGGATTATTTTTTTGGTTTAAGGTGTTTTTCTCATGTAATCTTTTTCTTTCGCACAGATGTCATCACATTCGTTATCATATGTCAGGTATGCAGACGGTCGTCACACTAGACACATTGCTTCAGCTGCTTGGGTTCTCTATACTCCTGAGTCGAACCTTCTCGGTTCCGGGGGGATCTTCCTAGGTAATGCCACCAACAATGTCGCCGAGTACACTAATACATCTACTCCACCAGCTAAGCCTGATGCTCATAATAGCATACAACTACTCTAGCTATCCTCCTCAGAGGAACCAGGTATCTCTCCGGCACACCCACAGTATGCCGCTGCAGACGAACTGGAAACTCTCGCATAGGAAGCGACGGTATACCCATACTCAGACCCTCCAAGTTCCTGGAGAGTTCATGTAAAATCTGGGTATCATCGTCGTCGCCGGCTTCCGCATCCTCTACAGGTGTGCCAGCCCCGGGTAGCTGCAATCCTCGTCGTGCATAGCGAGGGGCCCCAGCTGGACGGACAGGTGCCACATCTGTGTCAAGCAAGAAAAATTTTCGTGTCAAAACTAAATTTTCACCCCTTTCTAAAACAAAATTTTTTTTATATAAACATTCAAAAGCTAAAAAAAAAAAACTTCTTTGAAAAGCACTGATCATTTTTTCTTACCATCGGGCCCCCACTGGGTGCCAGGGAGCAAGACTAACTCGGGATCGCCTGTGCAGTTCATCCCTGCATAGGGATAATCCTCAATCATGATGATCTCAGAGTCCAGCCAATCAAAAAATCCCTCATCAAAATAGTGACGGACGGGACCCTCTCTAGTCCGTGGAAGCAAAGTGGCCCACTGAGCCTGCCTCAGCTCGCGTGGACCCAATGGCGCTGTAGGGATCCTGGGCCTCATCAGTGGTATCCACTCCAGTATGAAAGAAACAATCAGTGTTCCGTACCCAAACTCTCTTTGAGTACGGGTCTTACATGTAGTAAGCTCTGCTCGGACCCGACGAACCACACCGTCACACCAGTCGAAAACCTGAGGTTGCATACAATCCAAGGCTAGGAGCATCTGAGCCTTGGTCGCCACATGCTGACTCTTGGCACCTGCCAAGCGAACAATCATCCATAGAATAGACCGCAAGGGTCTCAAAGTCACCTGTGTAATAGGTATCCAGCTACTCACAGCCTGGGTGCCACGTATGCAGTGCGCATGGATCAAA